>QLOK01014786.1:0-10243 GCA_003313805.1 Tricholoma flavovirens
GTGGAGTACTGCTAAAAGAAATGGATAAAAAAAGTTAGCAAGAAAGAAAAAAAAGCCCCACCAACTCGCATTTGTAGCGAGGGTGGGGCATTGTGCGGGCATGCAGTAGTAGTAGTTGTTGTTGTTGTTGTTGTGCTGTTGCTGTCCCCATCATTGCCACTGTGCCCTTGTCTGTTGTCATTGTTGTCGTTGTCGTTGTCCCTGGCCATTCGTCACCCTGATTTTCATCATCCTCCCCATTCTTCGTCCTCCCCATTCTTCGTCTTCACTGTTCTTCATCCCCACCATTCGTCATCCCTGCTATTCGTCATCCCCACCACATGTCATCCCTGCTATTTATCATTTGTCGACCCTCGCCGTTTGCTGTCACTTGTCACATTGTTGTCCTCCAGTTGGTGGCTTCCATTGCCATCAGCACCTCCATCTCCCCCCACGAGCAGTGGCTCGCAGGCAGGGTGGCAGCACTGTGTGATGTGGCACCCATTGACGCCCTGCGAGCAGTGGCTCACAGCAGCAGCAAAGGTGTCATTCGGTGGGTGGGCGATTTCGTTATCAAAATGAAAAGTACCTAGAAAAGAAAGAAAAACTTTAGTTAGTTAGTTAGTAAGTAAAAGAAAAGAATCAACTATAAAACAACATACCCTAGGGCCCATAGGACCCTTGTTCATCATTTGGGCTGTCTACTTTGTGTTTGTTCAGTTGTTGTGGTCGTTTTCATGGAAACGGGGTCATTGGCATTGTTGTCGTGGTCATGGGAAGTTATCTGGGAAGTGGTGCCACATTTGTTTTTGGGTGAACAAACGTGACCACATGGTCTGTGCATGGCCACAGGGTATATAAGCACTCACCAAACAACTGTTTTTCCCCGGGCCTTGTCCCACTACACAGATATGTTGTATAAATAATAATATTTAGTACATTTATTAGTTCTTATTTCTTCTGTCTATGTCAATATAATTTACTTATGTAGGATATTATACATACTGTAAAAAACTGGTTGCAACTGATTGCAACTGGTTTTATAACGGTTTTTAAATATTTTTGAAATTAGGCAACCAGCAACCCAACCATCTGCAAAAGTGAGCAACCGCAACTGATGGTCCGGTTGCAATCAGTTGGGTTCGGTTGGGTTGCGGTTGTTTTTTCGGTCCAACCAACCGGACCTTCAAACACTACATTTGAGGTTTGAAAGTTACAGTATGAAAATTAATCCCAAATTCATCCACCATAAACAGCTGAAATTCATACCCTACCAGGCTCACAGTGGTTATCTTCATTGCATGGAAGTGGGAACATAAGCTACTACAAATGAAAGAAGTAAATATGTACTATACCTTCATTGCATGGAAGTGGGAATGGAGGTTGGGGATCATAAATAAAAGATATACATATATACTGTATGTAAGAAGATTGACCATGTAAGTCAAAAGCTGCATTGAGAATGATTGTGTTTCTGGATGGACACATCAGGCATCTCCATTGTAGGTGTGGAGCCACATCCATCTATTGATGTTTGGGTGTCTATATTTGGAAGAGTGAGGATGTCAGGTATTGGGGCTGATGCAGAAGGTGGTTTGGTCCAGGAAGGTCTGCATCAGATCATTGTCTGGGTACCTACATCTCAGATGTTGTGGTTGAGAATATAGTTTTGTATAAGTGAATGTAGTTGAGTCTGGTGGAGTACAGGTGACCACAGGTTACTACAGGTGAGGGTAGGCAAGTGCAGATAAGTATCAGAAAGGTTTGTGGCATCTATCTCTCATGTGTCATTGTTGAAGGATGGGTGAATATTGTTGTTGTATAGATATGTGTGAGCACAGGTGAGGGCACCTGTGATGTATTATGTCATCATTTTGATGGTGGGCAAGTGCAGGCAAGTGTATGTAAGCCTCAGTGTTGGTAAATGTTGTGAGTCTGTGTTGGGGCAGACTTACAGCAGCACATCCAAACCAACTGGACCGCTGCACCCATTACCAATCCCTGATGATCAATTTGATACTGTTGCACTAGACTTCATTGGCCCACTTCCTGAGGAGGAAGGACACCATCCTGACCATGACCGACCCTCTCAGTGCAGATATTCACATTGTTGGTACCCACTCAACATACACTGCTGCCCAAGTTGCTGTTGTTCAATTCAATGAATGGTACTGTGAAAATGGCCTAATGCTCCACCTCATCTCTGACTGAGATGCTCTCTTCACCACTGAACTTTGGACTGCCCTCCATAAACTCACCAGCATGAAACTAAAGATGTCCACCTCCTACCACCCTGATATTGATGGGAGCAGTGAATGGACAAACAAAACTGTGAACCAAGGCATCTGGTATCATGTTGACAACAACCAGAAAGGATGGCTTGCCCAACTCCCCTGCATCCAATTTGCCATAATGAATACTGTCAATGCATCCACTGGCTTCTTAGGCTTCCAACTGAAGACTGGGAGGTCACCCTGTATCATCCCCCCAATTTCACCCCTTGCTAACAATGCCACCACAGAAGAGACCACTGCACATGACATCATAACACAGTGGACATGCCACAGGTGGTCCTCACTCAGGCAATGCTGTGGATTGCTGACAAGCAAGTGATGATCCTCATGACTACAACATGCATGACTACTCTACTGACTAAGTCACATGACTACCAGAGTGCCAGGCCTACTACTCCATATGCCCCTCTCCAAGATGGCAATGTCCCCATTGCCTTGTAACCCTATCTGCAATGCTTTCTCCTTCTTCCTGCTCTTCTGGTGTTTCTTCTTCCTCATAAAAGAACCCTTGCTCCTCATCTGTTGTCCCAAATTCCATTACCCCACCATCATGGTTATCAGCATTGTTCAACTGCCCTTGTTGTCTTGCATCATTTGATCTTCACAGTTTTTCTACCATTTCTGCTTCCCACTTCAGCCATTCCACCTCCTTTTCCTGTACCTTCATCATAAAATCCTTCTGCTGTTCTGCTAACTCCATGCCATCTTGAGGTGTAAACTCTTGTAGCTGATGAGTGCTAAACTCTCTGTCGAGCAGTGCCCCATCTAGTGTTTCCAGTCTGTAGGAGTTGGATAGATGCTCAATGACTCACCATGGGTGTGACCACCTGATAGCTAGCTTTTTGTCTGTGCTTAGCATGTTCTCCAGATTGCTGTGATAGACTTGGACAAGCTGTCCATGATGGAACACAACTTCACCAGCCTTAGATTTGAGAACTTTGTGATCAAACCAGGCCTTATGGTGTATTGCATGGTGGACAGCCTCTGAGTACCCATTGAGTCTTTGCTGCACAACATACACCATGTGGATGTCAACATTGGTTGGCAGTAGGAATGTTGTGCTTAATTCAAGGGGTGTGTTTGGTGTGTTGACCACCATTCTGAGCAGAAGCTCTTTCAGTGAGAACTTTAATGCTGGTAGTATTCACCAGTTGAGGATACAGATAGCCTCCTTGAAGTGATCTGGCCAGTTCCATGGTAGCTTTTCTGGTGTCATTTCCTGCCAACTGTCTTCGCCTAAGTCAGGAGCACATAACTGAGCCAGTATGTAAATAAGTAGCTTATTAGTCCCTTCTATGAGACTGTTCACTCAGGGAGAGTACACCACCATGACATGGGTCTTGGTGCCCCATTTTGAACAGTAGTCTTTCACCTCATGGCCTGTGAAGTGAGTGCCACCATTGGACATGAAGGTTTCTGGGGACACAAAATTGTGAAATATTGTGAAATATATCAGTTAATGACTTAACCATCATTTTTGCACTCCCTTTCGCTTTGAACCTGTGACCCCACATGTGTTGCAAGGCTGTGTCTAAGTAGAGGCCTACCATTTGGAATCCACCTTTACCTTCTGGTAGGGAGAGATAGTCACCCGCTAGTAGTTCGAAAGGGTGTCACCATGTAATTTGGTTTAGCAGAGAGAGGTGTGCCCCTCTGAACCCTTTGCACTGTGCACACATCATTATGGCCTTTATGATGGATTTGTCCAGTTTTGGGCTGTGTATTCTGTTGGGTAAGCTCATTTTGATGCTGTCATGATGGAAATGTCTGTTTGCTGCATGCTCCTGTCTTGCTAGCTCTACAGCTTCCACCTTTGTTACACACTCATGCTTCAGCCATGCTTGAACACCTGTACCCCAACTGATAAACCACAGCTTCCCATCTATGTTGGCATAATTGAGTGCCTGGTGGTGTGCATGCATGCATTCATGGATGTGAGTCCCCTGGTCAAGTTTGAGCAATGCATCAATTACCTGTGTAAAAACTGGCTCATCATGGAATCAGTTTCAAAGTGCTGTTTGCTGATCTGAGATCTCCACTTGGAAAACATTGTTGACCAACTCTGTGGTTTTGTGGCTGTCTGGACTGACATTCCATTTGCTCCCATTGTTATGGCTTTTGGGAGTTCCTTCATACTGATGACTGAGGCCATCTGCTATGTTTATTACACCAGGTACATGTTGTACACCTATGATATTATGTGCGAGAACCCCATCTCACCAATGTGCATGCATTGCATTGAAGTTGTTACTTAGAAGAATGTTGTGCAGCACTTAACAGTCTCTCTCTATTTCAACTGGAAAGCCCCACAGGATATCCACAAACATGTTGAAGCTGAATTTTAGTGCCACAAACTCAAGAAGGAACAGTTTATACTTCTCTTCAGATACTGAGGTGCATTTGGATGCATATCCCAAGGGGTGTCGCTTCATCACCTCTTTACCTCCCAGTAATGTGGTTGTGACCTTTTGTGTGAGAATGCCAGCAAATGCATCTTTTGAGCTGTCTGTTGTGAGAATGAATGGCATGCAATTGAAATGGGGTGCATGGAGCACTGGTTCTGAGATTAGCTTTGCCTTCAAGGCCAGGAATGCCTTCATGTGTTCCTCTTTCCAGATGTCTCCAATTTTGTAGTTACACATGATTTGTTGGTAGGTTTGTTGATGAGGTTGCAGAAGTATCCAGCCAGTCCCAAGAATCATTCAAGGTGCAATGCATCCTGTGGTTGGCTCCAGTTAATGATTGCCATAAGCTTTGACATGTCTGTGCTGATGCCATTTGGCCCAACTATTGTTCCAGCAAACATGGCCTCCATCATGAAGAGTCAGAGCTTGCTTAGCAATAGTGAGAGCTTCTCCCAACACACACATTCTAGTAGTTTCCATAATTTTTGTATACCTTCCTTGAACATGTCAGATGCTGAGCCACCATCATCAACAAAAAGCTCAATTATTCTGTCTGCCGTGAAGTCATGCAAATGTTGGCCTGTGAGCTGAGCAAATTATGATGGGCCTCCTGTGATGCCAAATGGAAGGCATAGGTAATTAAATATCCCCACCCTTCTACATAGAACACGATGTATGTCTGCAAGTCTGGGTCTATGGCAATAGCATAGAAGCCAGCTGCAAAGTCAAAAATGTGTATGTACTAATGACCTGAAAGTCATTTCTGTTGCGCTCATACATGTATATCCCCTTGCAGCATGGGAGCTATTTGGGTGACTTTGATTTCCCCAAAATCTTGACAGATTTGCCACTTGGTACCCAAGGCTGTGTCATTGGTGTCAACTGGCATAGGATGTGGTGGTAGGTCCAGTATGCTGGCCATGCCATGTTTGATGCATTGACCATTCAGTAAGTGTTTCAGTTCATCCATTGGTAGGCCTAGTCCATCATGAGTCTTTTTTGCTAGAACTGTAGGTGCAACTGCTCAGACATCTTGGGGGTGGATGGGTTCAATTATCCCTGCAGCCAACATTTCCTTGACCTTGTCATGTATGTATGCTTTCTGAGGTGGGTTTAATGAGTGCTGGCCTATTTTTGTACAAAATGTGGCATTCTCCAGAATGTCTAGCTTGTGTGTTGACTTCACTTATCACTAGGGCAAAGCAGTCAGCAAACTCCCTTATGAGGTTGAGTGTTTCATGATGCTGTGCTTAAGCAATAGCATGGGTATGGGTATGGGTCATGAAATCATAACCCATGACCCACAACCTACCTGTCACCAAGAGGGAGGCCTTACTTCAAAGTATAATACTTATTACTTAGTGCCTAGTAATTTATGAAAACCATATAACTACATATTAAAAATAAAAGGGGGGTGAACCCAGCTTAGTTGTTAGAAATGCCTTGGTTTATATACCCAGGATGCACACAGACCATTTGGTCTTGTTGTGCACACATTGCATCTTTGTTGATTGTTGACACATTATTTGCCATATGTAAGCTTTCTTTCTTCCATTTTATTTACCACTTACTAGATCTGATGATGGCAATGAACCCACCCTGCCACTGCCATGAGCCTCTGCTGATGAGATTGCTCAGTGGAATGAAGCAACCCAGATTGATGACAGATGACAAGGACAAACACAGCAATGACAACAAAAGCAAAAAAGGCCCAAGAGACATCAATGACATCTTTGGGCCATTGGTAAGTTTTTTTTTCTTCTCATTTCATTCTTTTGTTACTAACAATCTCTCTTAGGTACTAACTAGAACTACTGACAACAACAACAATGGCAACAGGATGATGAAGCTGAGCACCCACCACACACCACTGCAAGCCCCTGCTTGCAGGGTGGATCACAGGTGCTCAATGATGAACCAGGGGGGTAGGATGACAACAACAACAACAGAAAACAATGATGACACAACCAAGATGGCCAGGACCAGGACCAGGACCAGATGATGCTGCTGCAGGATGACATGGGGGGGAGGGGATGATGGCAGAACAACAATGACAGGACCATGATGACCAGGACCAGGACCATGACCAGACAATGACACCACAGGTCAAGAAGGAGGGGGACAAGGGGACACAGAGGAGGAGGAGGAGGAGGAGGAGGAGGGAACAACAGCAGAACAATGATGACAGGACCACAATGGCCACACTGTGAGACCCATGGATGTGGAAAATCATCTGTTTAGAGTTGAGTTTTCATTCTTTATGGCCATTGAAAAGAATAAAAATCATCTAGTTTTCAGAGAAAAACATACCCTAAAAGTTGTGAAAATTCCCCCCTGAAAGGGATGATTTAAGAGGTTGAAAACACCTTGGAATTTGTCCATATTCATACCCCATCAAATTCATCCCTGTGGATGACTTTCATCTTCTCAACATAGTAATTCACTACATTACAACCAGCTGTATTTTGCCCTTTTTTTGTGGGATTTTCAGAGGGTTGGGAAAGTGGTTATCCATCCACTTTGCAGAGCCATTTCATCATGCCATAGCAGCAATTTTTCCCCCCTTTTTTGTGGGATTTTCAGAGGGTCAGGAAAGTGGCTATCCATCCACTTTGCAGAGCCATTTCATTATGCCATAGCAGCAAGTTTTCATGCTGTCCATGAAGTATTTTTATAACTTGCCAACTGAAACTATTCATACATTTAATGACAAGTTTTCACAATGGTAGGGAAAATTATTCAATCAATTATTTGACAATTCTCATCACAATAGGTACTTATTCATCTTCCTCCTCATCACCTTTGAATTCCCCATTGTCCTCATTTCCAGCTTCAGGCTCATCATCATACATGTCACCACCATTTAGAGACTCTTTGCAACCATTGCCCCCTGCACTATTTGAATTACTGAGCTCTTCAAGATATCCCTGTTTACATGCATAAGCATGCTTGTTCTTAAGGCTAGACTTCATGAATTCTTCAATTGCCCATCCATGTGGGAATTACTTGAAATGCTCGTGCATTCTCAAGCCTATGTGATTTGGGTGAAAGGGAATTTATAGAATATTAACAATCAACAATGCACCACCTTGATGACCTGGGCAATAAGGTGCTTGGGTTGGCAGTGCCATTTGATCATGCAGTCAAGCCCAGCCTTGTTGACTGCATCCTGGACACAGCACTGCAAATATTCAGATCAGAATGAGTGTAAAAAAAAAAAGGAACTTACCTGAAAGGCACCATATAACTCATCATTGTCTTTGAGGCCCATTCTATCCTGAAGGTTGAACCCATTGCCAGCAGAGCCCTTCTCCGGGGGTGGTATCATTAGTCCAACATTTTCTTTCATGATGTTGGCCTTACACAAGGCTGCATTCTCAGTTAAAAGGGTCAACATGGTATATCACAGTGGAGAGCAATTGTGCTCACCTGTAAGTTGTTTGATCTTGGCAGCAAATACTTCTTCATTTGATTTTGCACCCATTGAAGTGAGGCAATAAGTAAAAGTCTCAACAGAAAATAAGATACTCACTTCTGGGACTTTGTGTCTTGAGCAGCTCCTTCTTTGCTGTCTTGCTAATGGCATTGTTGTCTTGCTTATTTGACTTCACATCTATTCAAGTGAGGTGATAAGAACCTCAATGGAAACAAAATATGATACTAACTTGTGGTGCTGGTCTTCTCAACCACATTTGCTTTTGTTTTCCAGCCACTAGTGGTCAATGCTAACTTTCCCTTTGCTGTTTGTTTGGACTTTGCTGCTGAAGCTTTAGCCATGACAGTAAGTTGAGGATGAGATGTGATAGAGGATGAGATATGATATCCTGTCCTTATATACCTAAGGAAATGGATGTTCACATCCAAGACACTGGGAATGGCCGGATGTTTGTATTAAAAAGGTCCACAAAATCCATACTGTCAGGGTTGAATTTAGTGTAAAATGGAGAGGAATGGTGACCACATACCATTTTACAGCTGGACCTCAGGATGTTGCCAGGGGATGCCAGTGAAATGGTATTCTAAATTCACATATTTAGCAGAAGGAACTTGACAAAGAAGCACAGTGCTAGGTACTGTTGCTTACTTCCAGGGGACGCCAGTGAAATGGTACTGTAAATTCACATATTTAGCAGAAGGAACTTAATGAAGAAGCATGGTGCTAGGTACTGTCACTTAGCATTGACCAGATCTTGCATTAAACAACTGGTCTTTTTGCTGTATATAAATGTACAGCATATACAGTTAAAGCTACATATATACAGTGAAAAAGAACTAATATAACTACTAATTATAACTAATTATTAATGAAGTGGGATGGGTGCCCAATGAAAGTACTTGTTTGGTGGGTGTTTATATACCCTGTGGCAGTGTACAGACCATGTGGTCACATTTGTGCTCCCAAAAACAAAAGTGGCACCACTTGCCAGATAACTTCCCATGACCACCTGACCAACATCAACCTTGCCATGTGCACAAAAAATGACCACACAAATGAACAAACACAAAGTAGGCAGCCCAAATGATGACCCAATGTCATTTGGGCCCAAGGGCATGTTCTTTTTCATAGTTTTTTTCTTTCTTTTACTATCTAACTAACTAATGAAATGTTTTTTCTTCAATTTTAGGTTCTTTTGATATTGACATTGCCCACCCATCCAACAACACTCCTGAGTCCCATGCTGCCACTGCAAGCTGCTGCTCACAGGGTGTAAATGGGCCAGTTTCTGGATCACAACAACCATGGCTGCCACCTTCCACCTACCCTATGCCGCCGCTGCAAGCCTCTGCCTGCAGGGTGCCAATGGGTGCCACATCACAAAGCGCCACCACCCTGCCTGTGAGCCACTGCTCATAGGGGGAGATGGAGGTGCTGACAATGGTGGAATGGGGGATGTCAAATGACTGGGATGGCAAATGGTGGGGGCAATGAACAACAGGATGGTGAATGCAGGGGATGACACAGGGTACAATGACACAGGGGATGATGACAGACATGGATGACAACAACAATGACAAACATGGGGATGACAACAATGATGACAATGATGAATGTGGGGCCTACTCTTGCTGCCAATGCGAGAGTGGGGTCGTTTTTTCTTTTCTTTTTTTCTTATTTTCTCATTTTTTCTCTCTCTGAATGACTCCCCACTGCTGTGAGCACCTGCTCACAGGGTGTGATGTATTCAATTGTATTTAATATATAGTAAAATATGCTGGAAAAACCAGTGGCAACCAGTTTTTCAAGAGCAACCAAACCGACTAGGGCTGGTCCTAGTCGGTTTGGTTGCAGTCCTGCCAATTAGGGCAACCATTTGGACCGGTTATGGTCCATGGTTTCCCCTTTTGGGGGGTGAAAAACCAGACTGAACCAGACCTTGGAACACTACAGTAGGCAACAAAACCCTTCCAATGTTTTGTACTTTTGGAAAGATGCCTTTATATCTCAGGAAATAAATTTGTTAAATTCTTGAAAATATTACATAATATACTTCAACATCAGATCTTCTCACTGACACAGCCACAAGTTTGCATAACTCCATTTGGTAACTTTCCCATGTTACTTAA
>QLOK01014789.1:0-13015 GCA_003313805.1 Tricholoma flavovirens
AGAGAGGGAGACATCATTGGGATGGAGGGGAGCCAGAGCCAGATTAAATAGACTTGCTGACTTCGAATTCTGGTGACTCGGGCAGAGAAGTGACTTGAGATGATTTGAGCACAATTGTTCCAGATTTGGAAGGATCTGGCCATTGTGGTTTGTCTGCAGGACGCCACCATGGAATCTAACTTGCCCTCTCCAGAAAAGTAAGTGAAGAATGAATGACAGATAAACAAAGAAAAGTTCAAACTATTTGTGGAATTGAGCTTGTCTGTCATCATGAGCCTTCTATGCTGTGCACCAATGCAGCACATGTTTCACATGCAAATTCAGTGATGGGGACCAACCATGAAAGTTATGTATTTAACAGATTTGATGGCTATACAATCTGGTGAATGTCAGCATTATTAGCCAATTAAATTATTATAATAGAAATTAACACAGAAATGGAACCTACAATACATTAATATTTACAATGCCAGCATGGTCACGTCATAAAACCTATCAGGGTGGGGATCAAGGACAGTAATAATCTTTGGGGGTGCTGGGGCATGATACAATGATGCCACATGTGAAAGACCACGAGGAATAATAGGTGCATGCCTGAAATAATTGTAGAAAGACTTGATGTAGAACTTCACGCTTGCGTCTTCGAGGTCCTGAATGTCCTGCTGCTGCCATTGATACTTCTCTGTTTTGATGATTGATGGTACTTCCCCTCGCCAAGTCATCATGAGTCTCTTCAGCGCATGAACATATGTTGCTCTGTTCTCCCAATTGCCATCTGCAAGGCCATGATTTGCTGAGCCTAGATCAGCCACAAGCAGGGACCATGACTTGGATCCAGGAAAGCAGGCTGAGACAAGCCCTTGAAGATCTTCCTCAATGCGGGTAGTGGCCCATGAGTGGAGAGCCAAGAGCTCAAATCGAAAGTTGAGTTTGGAAAGTTCCCACAGCACCTCCTCACGTTCAGCGTCATTCAGTGTCTTAACAACCTTCCCATTCCACTTGGCTTCGCCTCTCTGTAATCCAACAAGTGTGACATCATCTGTTTGAACACAATTTTGCAACAGGTCCAGAACACGCTGGCATAGGTGGTTGCTCTTCATGCCCTTTGACAGGCTGGAAGAGTTACCTTTCTTGTCTAGTGCTTGCTCATATGAAAGAGCATTGTGCCAAACAGATGTTGGCATTGGCGCGGCAGTGGAGTCCTCCGAAGTAATATGATATATTAAGGCACTCCAATACTTCAGCCAAGTCATGAAATAGGTTTCTCGATGTTCAACGGTCTGTGCATGGAGGAACATGGCAGGTTCTGGGAAGATGTAGCCCAGATCGGTAGGGTTGATATTTACATCAATCAATTGTGCCATCGTCACTTCAAAACTATCCATGGCGCGGCACCAGCTTGGGATCGCAGGTGGCCAGAGAGGACTAGGAGGGTCATGGAATTTATCTTGTCCATCAGAATGAGCCTTTTGACCTTTTGACTTTGGCCCGTTGCCATCTATTAAGAGATCAGCATTGGCAGCAAGCAATTAATAACCACTAAAGATAGCTTACAGGGTGTATAATTTGTGAACGAACTTCATGTTTAGATGGAGGCAGCGGGATTGCAAGTGGTTGGGCACACACAGAAGAAAATGGATTGGGGTATTTTAAGTACCCTAATATGCTGTGCGCCAATGCAACATATTTTTCAAGAACATCACCTGGTCCACAGTAGATGGATGGATATGCTGGATGAGAAGATGGCTCAAGAGGCAAGATGTCAACAGCCTTTGTCAATGGTTTCAAGGCCTTAATATGAATGGAGTGGAGTGAGGAGTAAGGCTGAATGAGCCAAACAGGGACACCCGCCCGATAAAACTGGTCACAAACAGCAAGATCATGTGTGAAGACACCCATAATGTTATTATTGACATTATTTGATGAGATGGAATGTGAGCGGTAGTGTTCTTCAAAGTTCAGACAGGCTGTAAGTTCCAGATAAACTCTCTGTAGAGAACAAACTCCAAGGTGCATGGTGATAAAACTTATAGCGATGAATTCAAGATGGTGTAACAGGTTGCCTAGAATATCGCTGACCTGAGAGACTAAAACTTGCTCCTTGAATTGTGGAGAACAGGCATGTTCTATGAGCTGGAGTGATAACACCTGCAATTCGACAAAAATCTGGTGCTTGAGCTTCCCAACACCACTAAGGACCCCATCTTCTGGATCAAAATCGCTTATGATTGGCATCATCCACATGATACATTCACAGACAGTGAGATGGGACTTTGCTGAATAAAGGATATATGGCTGTATTGGGCCACAAATTGTTGGGGCCATTGGAGGGGATCATCATCCCCATACCAGAGGTTTGACCACAGAAACAGGTGTCGATCACCTCCCAAAGGAGGCTCGAAGATGGTTGTACAATTGGGGCTAGTAATGATATGATGTCCGTCACTGGAGACCGCACCTGCAAGGCCATTGGCTGATGCGAGCGCTATACATATGCAATCAATGAACCAGGCACAAGAGTGAATAACTAACTAAACTTACATCCAAGAAAGTTGTTTTTGTGAAGTAAAAGAATGGGCTTGTACTTGAGCATCTCAGGAGTCAAGTTTTTTGGGAGCTCCATTGTAAGTTTGATCCTGAAAAATTGAAACTTTATCACAGTGAAAGCAGTTGAAATGGAGGGAGCACATCGGAACGAAAAGAACAATAAGAATTATCATAACAGGCATTGCGCATGCTTGCACAGCCCTCAATTATTCCAACAGGAAATTCTCAAGGATAGCCTGAGTGTATTGAAGGTCACCCCATGCAAAAATATGAACACTTTGGAATTGGGTAGGAATGTCCGCATTTGGCGTGGGAAATGCTTACAAACCCCGCTCGGTATCAGTGCGCCACATCGAGCCTTAAACATACTAGTAAAAAGTTTATGTTTAACTTCCAGCTGTAGGTTTCGTAGAGGTCCCCAGGAAGCTTCAAGACCTAGCACAAAGGTCAGAGACGCTGGCATAGCCACCCGCTATAATGCCAGGCCAGAATAGGCGACGCTAACTCGGCTGCTCCCTCATGGCGATGATTTCGTAGTTATCCTAGGCAATAATAAATTCAAGGTAAATGCTTTTTTTTGTCAAGCGAAGATGCACGTGTTGATTCCGCATCTGGAAGAGAATGTAGCGGTAGGTTTGACGAATGAGGAGATCGCAGCGCAGAGAGTCTCTGGCCACCGCTACACAATGTATATGATTGCTTATGCCGAGAGTGCCAAAGTAAATCGGAAATTTGTGAAAAACTTCAACTGTGCATGGACCCTAAACCTACTTGGCTCCGAGACTCGGAATCTCAATAGAACAGGATGATTGCCTTGTGTTGGCATGAAGTCCCATGATGTTGACCACTTGCGATTTGTCTGGGGTGGGGCGATGACTTCCCCAAAAATTTCACGACGAACCACATCCAGAGCTAGAATGGTATGCACGGAGCCGGGCATCCAATCATTCACTAATTGAGTGATTGTCAATGTGCAATGAACAGGAAGGACCAGTAAACTTGAATCAGTAGATCCTGGAATAGGGTTGTTGTAAGCGTCATCGTCGCGACCAAGGGCTCACATCACAGTGAATGTATGACCCGTTTCGCTTGGCTGTTGTGGTTGAAATGATTAATACATCAGTGCCAGTGAGACGGCATTATTGAAGAATTAAAGGGGGATGTGACTGTGTAGTTGAAAATTGTACGCTCGACTTGGAAGATCGTTTTGTACCAATGCGTAACTGGACTTTGCGCTGCAGGTGAGCCTGAGGTTTGCCAATATGATGCATGGAACGCATTGTAGCGAATGACTCAAAGTCAGTGAGAGGCTGACCATGAAACTGTCGAGACTATGCCAGTGAACTGATGCAAGTACATGGCTTCCGTTTCGATATCCTGTGCAGCTGACGACGGCTGTCGCAGTGTGTCGTCACAGTACTACAGTGCCGACAGCGACAAGCATTGAAAGAAACGAGTTTAGTCTGAGAGTATTTGAGAACGGACGCAATAAGAGTCACATGTACTACTACTGGTAGTTACCATCGATGGACATGGTAGATAACGTCGAACTTGAACTTGAACGTCGGTGTTGGCAAACTCCGAGTCAGCGTTGACTGCGGCGCCGACCAAGACCTGGAACTGATTGCGCCTCATCAAACAAAGCAACCGCTGATCTCCTAAAAGGCGGTGCGGAGATACTATATGTAACTGCTTTTTATACTACTTCAACCATGGCACCCATAACTCCAACAACTACTTCAAAAAAGACAACTCAAAAACTCAGACGCGTCTTCAAATCAGCCACCAGAGCTCGCTTCCCCATGCCTCTTCCTCGTTCACTAACTAGCGCCCGCAGTTCAATCGCAAACCTCATTCCTCTTCCTGGCGAACTACCTCTCACAAACCTTCGTCTTCAAGTCCTCTCCTGCACAGATCTCCTCGCAAAGGATCGTAACGGCACTAGTGACCCCTATGTTGTTGTCTCCGTCCTGAGTAATAAACACCAGACCCCCGTCGCCAAACGCACCTTGAATCCCAACTACACCCCCAAAGATGCTACTTTTGATTTTCCGATCTACTTGAGCCTCGCAGATCGGCTTGGGGCTCTGGAACTTGTCGTATGGGACAAGGATTATCTTGGCAAGGACTATCTAGGCGAAGCTGCGTTGCCACTCGATGACTGGTTCACTAGTCCTCTCCCTGAGGAAAAGGACCGAGCGTATGGATTCGATGATGTTGGGAATACAGTGAGTGCTGTCATGAACATGATCTGCATTCGGTCGATACTGATCTGATCTTTACATCTAGGTATTCTCCGTACCACTGGTATCCTCTCGTGCTAACACGCCCTCGATGGGCGCTGTACAGATCAAGCTCGGATTTGTGACACCTCCAAACACTGGCACTCTCCATTTCGACGAGATCTTTTCCGAACTCGTTAGACGCTCGCGCCCGTCCCTCGTCTCGGCCCCCCCAGTGTGTCTACTTCCTTCCGTCGCCCCGTGTGACTAACATCACCCCTTCATAGACCGAGGGCGTTGGCACAATCCGCTCCTCACACGCCCACGCCCACCCACAAGCATTCCAAGACGACGGTGGCCTCTCTTCTGACTCCGATGCTTCTGAAGACGGGGACTCTGAATACGAGGAAGGAGAGGACGAGGATACTTTCCCCGCCCTCCCCAATCCCCATCCCCTCCCATCTTCCGCCTCCGCACCCGAATCACAGGAACCCCGCGGGCCGCCTCCTCAACTTACCGTCCAACCCTCCTCTCCAGGAACACCCACCCAAGGGCAGGAAGTGAAAACACCTACATCTGCCGTACCTTTCGCCGTCCCTCCTTCCTCAGCATCAACATTGTCCCCTTTGACGCCCACTGCACATTTAAAGACGCCTTCCTCCCCCGCGTTCAAAAAGATATTCCCAGCAATCCCACTGCCTCGTCGTCTATCAGGGTTGACATCTTCCTCCAACACGTCCGCGTCTTCTTCCCCCTCTTCTTCTTCGGCGGGATTAAACACCCCAGTAGGACAGATTCCACCTCCGATACCTATAGTCGATCCTGTCACTGGGGAAGTTGTGCCTGGGACCCCTGCTCCTGCTGCTGTACCTACCAGTCCTCTCTCTGCATCTTCAAATACTGAATTTGACGCTGCGGGTGAAAAGAAGGAGGGTAAAGGCGGGAGAGGTAAAGAGGGGAGGCGAAAGTTATTCTTAACGAGTAAGGGAAAGAGTTTGAGTTGGGGAGGTGCAGGATCACCGGTGCCTTCGCCTTCGCCTTCTCCTGGGCCTGGACCCGGGTCAGCGTTTGGCGTTGGCGTTGAGTGGAAAAAGAGTGGGGGAGAAGGATATAGTTTGGAAGTGGGAAATGATGTTGTGGGAATTGTGATGTTGGAGATTCAGAGTGTGGAGGATTTGCCCAAGTTGAGAAATAGTAGGTGTCATCTTTCTTCCCGCCTTCGCTCTGAACGAATAACGAAAACATTTACTCTGCGCAGTGACACGCACAGGATGGGACATGGATCCATTCGTCGTCATCAGCTTTGGGAAAAAGGTGTTCCGCACCCGCGTAATTCGACATTCTCTCAACCCTGTGTTTGACGAGAAGTTGTTGTTTCATGTGCGCAGGTATGAGACGAGCTTTAGTATGCAGCTTACGGTCTTGGATTGGGATAAGTTGAGTAGTAATGATCACATTGGGTGGGTGTCCTCTCTCTTTGTATTTTTGCACGTACAGCGTATGATTAGCTGACTCCGGTGCTTGTGCAGGGACGCAGCGCTGGCAGTGAGCGAGATGATCCGCGATGGCGCGTTGCCAAAGGACCCTCAGACGGAGTTGTATGATTTCGGGAATGAGGAGGGGATGGAGGGGATCGGGGATCGGATGTTAGATTTTAAATTGCCGCTTAGCCTTGGGGGCGGAAACGGCAATGGCAATGGCAACGGAATGTGGGGTGCAGGTCATAATCCTGTTATTAATTTCCGGTTTGTAATTCCCTCATTGCTAAAGATGACATTGGAATTGGCTAACATTTAGTTCACCACATCAGTGCGAAATACCAACCCTATGACGCCCTCCGTCAACGTTTCTGGCGTCAATACCTCAAAGAGTATGATACAGACGATACCGGTCGTCTCTCGCACCTCGAGCTGACCTCCATGCTCGATTCGCTAAACAGCACCCTCACGCGGTCTACCATCGCCGGGTTCTTCACGCAGTTCGGGAAAGACCCACGGCAGGATGAGTTGACATTTGACGAGGCTGTGCAATGTCTCGAGGGGGAGCTTGGGCGCCCGCAGAGTGAGAAGAGGAGGATTGCGGACGATGAAGGGGATGGAGAGGGGGTTGGGACGCCGATGGTTATTAGTAGAGGTGAGGGTGGAGGTGAGCCGTTAGAGCTGGAGAAGTTGAATTTCTCGGGTCCGCCTGCACATTCTCGTGGGGAGAATGTGCAAGTGATGGAGCCAGCGCAGCAACCCTTAGTTAGGTTTACTGAGCCTGGGAGACAGGCGTCGGATTCGTCGTACGAGGATTCGGATGAGGGCGAGGGCGAAGGGGAGAGTTCTGGTGGGAGTGGCAGTAGCAGTGGGAATGGGAATGGGAATGGGAACGCAGGGGATGTCTCCCCTGCTCCCGTTGTCAGTGCCGGCGCTGCTGGAGGCAAGAGGTTCAGAAAAGCACGATTCCGACGAAAAGGTCCCAAGTCCCCGAAATCCAAAAAAGCACCTATTACACCTGGTGTAGATGACTCTTTCGAGCGATTGATTAATGTGAGGAATTGTCCTTTGTGCCATAGGCCGAGGATGAACGATAGGGCGGAAGTGGATATTGTTACGCATCTGGCGGTGTGTGCTAGTCAAGATTGGAATAAGGTTGATAAGATCGTGGTGGGGAATTTTGTCACGGCCAGCCAAGCGCAGAGGAAGTGGTATACGAGGATGTTGGAGAAGGTGTCGGGCGGGGGATATCGCTTGGGGGCGGTGTGTTTCTTTTGTTCTTCTTCCTTCTTTTTTTGGCGGGGGCTAATTGGGTGGTGTTAGAATTCTGCGAATATTATAGTGCAGAATAGGTTGACGGGACAGTTGGAAGAGGAGAAGATGCAGGTTTACGTGAGGTTGGGAATTAGGTTGTTGTATAAGGTGGGAGTTTTTCTTAACTGTTCTGGTTGTAATGCCTGAACGGTTTGCCGTTACAGGGTGCTTCGAGTCGTATGGAAGGTGGGGGTGGTAAGTATAGATCTTATATATGTATGTGCGTAAATTAACGAAGCTGATGACTATTAATAGCTCGGCGCCTCCTCAAGTCGCTTTCCATCAAGCAGGGCATAAAGTACGACAACCCAGAGTCAGCACGCGATATCCCTGCTTTCATCGAGTTCCACGGACTCAATGTCGATGAGCTCCGGGACCCCCCAGACTCATTCAGTACGTCACTTCCCCCATCCCATTCAATTACACTGATCCTACTCTCTTCGACAGAAACATTCAACGAATTTTTCTACCGTAAATTAAAGGAATCCGCTCGTCCAGTCGAGAAGCCTGACGACCCCTACCGTCTCGTCAGTGCTGCCGACTGCCGATTCATGGCGTTTACAACGGTCGATGATGCGACGCGTTTGTGGATTAAAGGCCGTGAATTCACTGTTGCGAGATTATTAGGGGATGCATATAAGGACCAAGCGGAGCGCTATGTTGGAGGTTCATTGGCGATCTTTAGGTTGGCGCCTCAGGATTATCATCGGTTCCATTCGCCGGTGGATGGCAGGGTTGGGCCGATGACGTATATCTCGGGGGAGT
Organism: Tricholoma flavovirens; assembly: GCA_003313805.1. NCBI lineage: Eukaryota > Fungi > Basidiomycota > Agaricomycetes > Agaricales > Tricholomataceae > Tricholoma > Tricholoma flavovirens. Next base: position 8,327 of record QLOK01014789.1, read on the forward strand.
ATTATACCGTTAATGTATGTTTTCTGCATCCTTGTTGTCGTTGTGGCTAATGTCTTGGGGTATTATTTTTGCAGCCTCAGGCGATCCGATCGGCGCTTGATGTGTATGGCGAGAATACACGCAAGATTGTCCCAATTGATAGTCCCCACTTTGGGAAAGTTATGGCAGTGTGCGTTGGTGCGATGATGGTTGGGAGTATAAAGACAACGGTACAAGAGGGGGATGACGTGAAGAGGGGACAGGAGTTCGGTTATTTTGCGTTTGGTAAGTTATCGTGTGTTCTCCCTGCTCAATTTGGGAGGTTGACGCGGGTTAAAGGTGGATCTACTATCGTGATCTTGTTTGAGAAGGGTATGGTGGAGTGGGATGAGGATCTGTTAGCCAATGGACGTGCGTCGTTAGAGACGCTGGTCCGTGTCGGGATGGGTATCGGGACTCGCCCGGGCCGTGCGCAGGAAGGAGTCTGATTCGATGATAGTAGAGCGTATTTGCAACTCTTTTTTTTCTGACGTATAAGGAAATTTTTCCATGATTGTGGTAAGCTGACTGGCTGACAAGACTTAGAGCTTGTTCAGCTGCATGGGAAATTTCCGATTCCCAAACTAATATGTTTGTATCTGCTATGTTTCCTGTTGCTGTTGCTGTCGGACTTTGAATTCTGGGTGCAGTTCTGCATGCTGAGAGCCTCAGCATTAGCGCTACAATCTGGACACTGCTGTGCCCATGCTTTTCCCTCATGGATGGACACACTCTTATACAGTCAATCATGCCTCTTTGGACCAACCAAATATTAATGACCTCCCGAAATTAGTTACACAACAGGAATAGTCATTCTGAGTAGAGGGTATTCATGTATTATATACAGTCTATCTACTAAGCACTTCAGAACCACTATTAAATATAGTCGAAAGATATAAAGAGCATAATCAGTGCAAAAGTTCGTTATCAGGCGAAACCAGGTCTTTGGACCAAGTCACATCAAGTTGTGATTACTTGATTTGGATGATTACTAATCGCTATCTACATCACTATCACCATCAAGATGTGCCATCTCTACATCACCATCGCCATCGCCATCGCCATCGCCTTCATCCTCTTCCTCATCCTCCATGTCTTCATCCTCTGTGCTGAAATCAGCTACCATAGGCTTTCGAAGTGCTTTCTCCATTGTTGGCATCTTGGGTTTTGTCCACCTTGGCTTACGACGGTCATGTTTTGTGTTGTCCCATTCTATGGTCCACTTCTTCACATCTTTCTCCCATCCACCCTTCAACAAGGTGTTCCGTGCTTTTCGATCCATCTCTCATACTTTCCAAATGTCCATGGCTGAACCGTGCATCTGATACATCTTGACAGATTTGACGCGTTGACTTCTTCTTTTCTCCTGGTTCAAGTGATCTCTCCTGTTCTTCAACATAGATACCAGCAGCATAGGCTTTCAGATCATCCACCTCCTTTCTAAGAATTTGTTTCCTGAGCTCTTGAGACTTTGCCTTGTTCACCATAGCAAGTCAAAAAGAATTGTTGCAACACTTTTCTTTTTGGTTTCCCAATTAGGCAGGTGTGATGTGACTTCACGCGATGCCTGATTTTACTTGCTCGAGACCATTTCTGAGATTCCATGCTACATGATATAGATACACCCCGGTTGGCTATCACAAATTCATTATATAGTGTACAAGAGTGATATGTTCTCTAAAAAAAAGTAAAAAAAGTAAATTACCCCTCGTTATCCATTCATTAATTTTCAGGATTGGGTCAAAATAACATATACATTGATCTCCTGCAACATCTACCTGCTGCATGCAGGTATAAATTAGAATGTAGGTACATATGAGCTATACAATGAAGATGAAACTGAATTTGAGGGTATATGTCCAAAATTGTGGTCACCAGAGCTGTTTGGTCCATTGACCCCAATGGTCCAAAGAGGCATGATTGACTGTACAACGCTTTCACCACATTATCTCACTTGCTTCCCTTGCTTACACCTTCACTGTCCTCCACACCATTCAGTATTCAATGTGGAACCATGACAATGACCACGATGACAATGCTCAAACTGCCAGAGATTATGAATCTACCAACTTTACTGCCTCATCTTCCACCCACAACACTCCAGCCACTGCCAGTTCCTCAGAAAATGTTGAGAAGACAAGTGGCCGATGGACTGAAAATGAAATCAAGCTCCTCATCGACTATGTCGAAGCAAATTGTGTTTTGATGACTGCACGAGGCCTCAACCTGAAGAAGTCAGAATTCAACAAGGCTCATGCTATGGTAAAGTCAAAGGATGCAAATCAATGTCATTACAAATGGGGTCATGTATGTATCTTTGTGATCAATGAGGGTTTTCATCACTGACACTCCATTATAGCTATGTGCTATGTACAAGGCAATTTCACAGTGGGATAAGAAGTCTGGTAGTGGCTGGCATGACAATTACGGGGCCAATGTGCGAACCACAAGTGAAAAACAGGTATTCGAGGATTTTATAAAGACACCCAAGGTAAGAATGCAATCACTCTGGTTAGGATGAGCTTCTCCAAGTCACTGACGATATAACAGCATGCTCCACTCAAATCTTTTGCAACAAAGCCATGGCCACATTATCGTAGAATGCAAGGCTTTATGCCTGGTACCCAGCCTCGTGGAATGCATGCTTTCGACCCCAGCAGTTCGTCCTCCCATTCAGCTGCCCAAATGATCGATACCATCAATGGGGAGGAGGATCGAGCAGAGGATTGAGTCAATCTTGATTTACCTTCAGCGAACATGCCAGCTGTGCAAGCCACCACCTCATCTCCTCCCACCAATCCCGATCTTGGCACCTTGTCATCTGGTGGAACCTCTTCTGTCGTATCATCCTTTTCTCCACCCAATCCTGTTGCTTCCTCTTCCTCTGAAGGCACTCGGCCTCCATCATCTTCTGCTCTTCCCTCGTCAGTCCATCCCCAAGCTACTCAGCAACCTGACACTTCTATGGGCTCAGTACATTCTATTGATACTAGTAGTGATATTGGTCGAAAATGCAAGCGCAATGCAAAATCCATGAGTAGTATGCAGCCCTCCAGCTCGAAGCAATCATCAAGGAATAAGACCAATGATCTGAACCCTGTTATTATTTCTAGCGCTCTTAATTCAACTCTCAACTGCATGGCTGACATGATGGAAAGGAGTCTTGATGCAACTGTGCCTGCCACTAACCCTTCTGCTGCTGCCTCTTCTATTGTTACTTCTCCTCCTGAACTCCACACTACTCAGCTCTCGTCAACACCCTCTCAACCTCTTGGCCCTTTATCAGCATCTGCACCTCCTGCAGAAATTCTTGAGCATGTGATCAGCATCATATCAGTGGATGATAGCTTTTTATTGGACAATGAATTGTTTGTGGCCTCCCTCTTCTTCACCAGTGCATCAGAAGATGCTGTTCGCACCACACACACTTTTGTTGCTCTCAGCAACAAACAAGCCGTGCAGCATCGCTTCCTCCTTTTCCAGCTCGAGATCGCTGCTCTGCTTCCAGGAAAGGGCAAAGAGAAGGCCATAGAAGGTGATGAGATGGAGTACTAATCTGTTGTCTCGACTGTTTTATATCACTATGGCTGGTCCTGGACTCCTTGCTTGTGTATGTACTGCTTTGCGTATTGTCTTTCATTCCTGTTGCTTTACGTCCTCTTATTCCATTCTGTATGGTTACCATCATCTCATGCATCTTGTATTACTCTCACATTTTTCTTGTGCTTGCTAAGAATATATTTGTGCATGGCATTGACCAGTCAGTAATGTGAACTACTCACTACTTGAAAAATTGTCACTACTCTCTGAGTCTGCCATGTAGTTCAAGTAGCTTTCCCACATCTCGTTAGCAATATTAATCCTGTGTAGCTTGACCTCTGAATTTGCCTTATAATCATCCTCTGCAATGAAACCACCATCACCATCATCAATGTCTGGAGAAAGGGTGTATAAGCTGACTGGTATGGATCAGTGGGTAATGCACCTTCATCATGGTCAATTTCATGAATAAAATTCTGAAGAGCACACAGAGCAACAGGAATGCAAGCCTGGAAGTCGAGGGGATAATGGGGAGGGAGGAGGAGAATCCGGAATCGTTGCTTGAGAACTCCAAAAATATGCTCAATAACATTGCGCGCTTGATCATGACAAAGGTTGAATAATTCCTTTGCGTTTGCTGGGCTATAGGGTTATTTTAACAAAAATATTAGATATATCGGACAAGGCAAATACTGAACACCACGAAAAGGAACCAGAAGTTCCTTGCAATGAGGATATCCTGCATCTGCAAGATAGTAGAATCCTTCAGGTACCAAAAATCCTTTTGCCAATGCATCAGCCCAGACCTGAGCATCAGTTGCCAAACCTTCCCAGCCTGTAAGAATGTATGTGAAGAGCATGGCAAAGCTACATATGAAGAGACAGTTCTGTGAAAGAAAGCCTTTTCAATTCCGATAGAGACTTTGGAGAGCGGCAGGTGGAGATAGGGGCATATGGCTACCATCAATGGCTCCAAGGCATCCTCGGAAGAAAGGCCATAGTTTTCCATTATTAAAAATCCTGGAAGACACAGGATCATTGGGGGTTGAACGTTGAACATATCAGCTATAAAAGGGTGGAGATGAGAAGATGATGGTCATTTTTTGAAAGTATCTGCTATCAGATTGGTAG
>QLOK01014843.1:0-13808 GCA_003313805.1 Tricholoma flavovirens
AGTGAAAACCACTAAAATGCCAGATTGAACAAAGATGGGTGAGTATACAATATTCACCTAGATCACCTCATCCCTCATGAAGGCAACCATCGAAAGCTCTCTTGAACTTGCCAATTGCCATCTACAGAGAGGTAATAAATGCTGTTAAGGAAAATGGACCCTAGTGCAGGTCTTCGAGAGGCACGCAAAAGGGTAGCGAGGCTGTTGGCAGTGGTTCATAGATATGAGACTAAGATGATCACCCCAATGTGTATTAACTGAAAGAAAGGAAGCCGACCATCCACATATATGCAGTAGCAGTGTTACAATTCATCTATCTCACATACCTGGAATTGACAGTAAACTTGTATTACAACTGTAAACAAAGGAACAACATACACAAGAACATGTTCAGGATGGCCATGTGCCACGAACATTTCAACATATCTGTGCATCGCAGCACCTGACCAGAGTCCATGTGTGATAGTAGCCGGCAGGGAAGCATAGTCGGAGAAATAGGGATTAACGTGGATGGGATTGAAACCACCCGAGCCTTGTAAATAAGCTTCATTCATGAGAGGTGCATCAACTTTTGTGTTTTTATCCAATTTCATTAGGCTGTATCCACCATTAGGAAGAGGCATGATGAGGCCTTCGGGTGACTGGCAGCACTGCAGGTATGCCACAACAGGATTTCCCTGCGAATCATCTCTCTGGAAGTCGACACTTCTGACCTTGACCAAAGCCTTGATGTGATCACAAACAAAAATGTTTGCCAGACACAGAGATTCTCCTGAAGGAAGTTTTGTCCTTGAATGAAACTTGCAACGAAAATCAAAGATATTCTAGCCAACAGTGGTGATGACATGCTCTGTCATTCAAACCGCTCCTTCGATTGAAGGACCCCTACATCAGTCAGTTGGTGTCCAAAGTGACAAGATAGCTGGGCTCCTCCATGGTCTCAAAGGTGTTCTCATAATCCAAAAAGCGACCAACGTAAAGGAAGGATGAGACAACTTCAACAACAGTTTGACCACTACAATAAATATTCTTTGACCTTCACAATCTTCCCCTCGCTTGTGTTAGTCACAGAAACAATCCTAGCCTCTGCTCGACACACATCCCCAGCTCGCAGGGGCAAAGCACCTTCCATCATGCAGAACCTATTCCACAAGTGAACTAGCTTCAAAAGATCACCATCGATAGCTGAAGAGAAAATTGATTTCATGATAGCCTAGTAGTGAGATAGTCAACCTTGATTAAGACAGAACTGAACCAGCGTCTCACCTTCCAACATGTCATGATCGTGAAGTCCATGGGTGCTTTTACAGCATAATTGCGCATGGTCTTGAGAGATTCTCCTTCATTGCCCACTACTGCACAAAATGTGTCCACCACATCTGCTTCTATAATGACCTCAACAAAGGTCTCATGGATGTCAATAGCAGACAGTGCATCATCGTCGCCATACCACAACTTCCAGTGCCATCGGAACTGGTCAACAGCGTGTTAACGCGCTGGAGTAGGAGGCAGCAAATGCTATACATTCATCAAACTTGTGTGGGGTACTAAGGAACAAGTTGTTGTGGGATATGTACTTATTAGTCGAGATTAGGGTTGAAACGTTGAAGGGTCCAAATCATTCATAATTGATGAGTTCCAACAGAGCAGCACCTCACAACACACATAGCCATCGGAACTGGTCAGCAGCATGGTAGCGTGCTTGGTGGGAGGCAACAAATGCTATCGCAACTCTCAAGCTCTATGCAAAGCGCTGTGAAAGTAAAGTCACCTTCTGCATCTGGAAACTTCCAATTGAGGAGATTAACACAGCAGGACCCCGGTTTTTGTAACCACACCTTGTAAAATGCGCTTACTATGGACATGACATGCTCTGCCTTCAGGCACAGTGTTGGCGCAAAATAAATAAGGTATTTAAAATAGTAATATCTAATAGGGTTGTTCACAGTGGCCATTTTCAGGCCATTTTTGGCTCATTTTTGATGTCATTTTTGGATCATTTTCGGGTATTTGGCAGAAGAATGATCAGAATGGACCGAAAAATGATGTGAAAAATGAAGCGAAAAATGGCTACTGTGAACGCTCTGAATATTATTATTTGACAGAGGCTAGTCTTTTTAGCTCTGAAACTCAGGCTGGGGCACTTGCAGAAATTTTGAATTTACCTGGTGCGTAATTTAACAAATCATGTGCCCACACTCAGCCGTCTAGTACTAGTAAGTGTCATGGTTCTTTGAAGTTTTCAATGAAATGCCATGGAATGATAGTTTTGACCCACTCTGACTTTTAATCTTGGCGCCATTTCTACTCTGAATCTATTGAGGAATGGGTTGTAGAACATGACAAGCCAGTCCATTTCATATCTAGGGAATTGATAGCTAATATTAATAAGGGTTAAGACAGGGAAATTATGTGCTGCTAAGCCAGCCTGACTCGTTCTAACTATAGTAGAAGTCTCCATGGTAGTCGCCCAGGAACCTGGCAGTCTGTCAGGTATTCAACTTGTTCTCCATCATGATATAATCTTACCATATCAAATCCACATGCCAGATGCCCAACCTGCGGAGTTTAAATAGTCCTACACATATAATTCAATGCTCCAGTGTGACAGGAACAGAAATGTAGTCCAACATGATCAGTACCTCTTCCAAGTCAGACAACTCAATTCTAATTCCATCACATGAGTTTGTAAATTCAAGGTCCTCACCTCTCCTGCTTGATGATGGTACAGTAAGTACCAGTATATCTTATTGTTATCACATGCTCTGATTTTCACCTTGAATGTAGCTGACACGCATCCTAATGCTTGTCTTCATAGCAGTTGAGACAAAGCAGGCTGTGGAATCCCAAATAAACTCTTATAAGATTGGCCTTGAGCGAGCAGAGCAGCGCTTGGCTCATGTCAAGCATGACTTGGATTGTTTCATCGAGATTGTAAGGTCGAATGGCGTCGATCCTACTCCGATTCTTGAACGAAAAAAGATGCAATCTTTACCAAGACTTGCAATGTCCAGACATCCAACTGTATAGCTGTACTAGGACTGTTTGGAACTTTTGTAAGTTGACTCAACCAGATCTTGTACTATGTAATTTAACCATAACGAAGTCTTAGGGTTATTTATATATTACTTATCATTCTCATGTCATGTTTTTCTCAAGTGCTATAGTCAGTCTGTAGTTGTAAGCTGTACACTATCACGTTTGATTTTTATGCTCATTTAAATTACTGGTGTCAAAGTTCAAATGGTTCATGAGAGGGCCTGGTCGCTCAATGCAGTTCTGCCCAGTAGCAAAGGCTGAGTCAATCTAACAGCATTACTCACTCTTGACTGGCAATGTCACAGTCCCATCAAAACTCAATAGATTGCAGAAGTTCATACAAGTGGCATCTACATGTAAGCACATTTTCTTTCTTGTGGAAGCTACAACTAACATGTAGTACTTTCACTGCATGTCCTACACTCTATCCACTTGTGAAAGAGACAATGCCTGCGAAACAAGCTGTATTATGATGATCATAAGTTTTTGTTACAGTTTGCGCTTGATATTTTGTGAGCCAGACATTCTTATTAGGTGGTTTATTAGTTTGGCGTGCTTATGGGAGACCCATGCAGCGCCGTGATATCAGGTACGAAGTCCATACCGCGCATATATACTTCTTCTGACTACTATTGTAAAACTATGTGTCATTTGGTGTACATCTGGCTCAAACAACCCTGGGCTCCCATGCAGCTAAAACAGAGGTTAGTGGATGGGGCAAGTAGAAGGGGGGGCAGAAATGGCAGGCAGGAGGGCAGCACCAGGCAGTAGTATGTATGACTAGATGCCTATCATTCATAGCCGTAGTACACATCGTTTTATGTCATTGTTTTAAATTTAGAGTGAGAATACAGTGTCATTAGTATTGTAAATGCTTGGGATGATGTGTAGTGAATGATCCTATCAAATATTCCATGGAGGAGCATGATACATCCTCAGACCCTTTCTCAAATGACGACTTGACAAAATATGACACAGAGCAACTCACGGAGATGCTATCACTCCAGATCAATCTGCATCACAGTGCATCGAGTGACTTTCACTGGGTCTGAGGACTTGTGTATTACTGTATAGGTCCGGTTTTACAACAGGTAAATATCTGACAAAGAAACTAGGCCCAGGCCCACAGCCTACTTGAATACTAGATATGAAATGGCATCTTACTAGTAGTTACACAAGTTTGGGAAGTGAGACTCACCAGCATTGACTACAGCTGAAGCCTGAGGTCTTTTGGAGGAGCAGCCTTCAGATTTGTGACTTGACAGAGTCAGGCTTAGTGCCAAGGTAGGATTATCAGCTGGTAGAGTAGTAACATGAACCCAAACAATTCTGCATCGGATTAGCCACTGACAGTGACACAGGACAGATGATACCCACCTTCCCCACATAGTTATAGCGGAAAGCTGCCCACTTGATTTCACTTCACTGTATCATGTCTCTTGTCAACTAGATGCAACAACTTGATTAGCTGTGGCCATAGTCAATACACAGTACATGCACCTTTTTCATTGTATACCCTGTTCGTCTCAATGCCTTCCAGATGGTAGAAAGGCTAATGACAACCCCCTGGTGCAATTCCAGTTGTTCTTGCAATTCCTCGAGGTATATGTCAGGTGTGGCCCTGGAGGAACTACAATTACTTAGTACATGAACAGACAGAAGGAGATATAGATAAACTTACTTGTATATCAGTCTGTGTCAGCACTTGCCTTCTTTCTTTGTGTTCCCATGCATTTCCAAACCTTGACTGGACAGAGTGTGTATGATGTTGGAGTGGCAAGATTTGTTGAATAGTGCTCTTCTTGCAGCCAGTATACTTAACAATGTCAGGGATGGAGCAGGTCCAAGCCATGTAGATGAGTGTTCAGTGAAGGTCTTCTGAGAGTCAGTGGCTGTGAGTCATGGTGGCAGTACTGAAAAAAGGATACAAGCCCAAAATGGTAGGTGCAAGTGATGCCTATCATTGTTTCACACTGACCTTCCATCTCTACCTCCAACAAACCATGGGGCATGCTAGATGCATCATACATGACCAACACATTACTCAGAGAAAATATGGACTGTTGGTTCTTGACCCAGAAGCAACCTACAGGTCTGAGGACATGAATTTCAGGGAATGGTCAAAGGTCATCAGATTGCTACAAAAATTATGGGGTGTGCTAGAGCAGGTTTGGTTTACTATACAATCAGGGGTCTACATGCAGTATTCATAGAGATATAGCTGTTCTATGATTCAATGTCATTTGAGCAATATTTGTGGGTATTATTAGCTGTGCCAACTAGATGGAAAACGGCAATAAGTTCATCACCATCAATATTTTGATAGACTTCATGTTCATTGGATGTGTCAGCATGACTGGAGTTATTAGTTGCAGCTGGCTGACATCAGGGTGTTGTCCCACCAGAGCACTAACCAGGGGAAGAGAAGCTTTGGTACTGATTGAACATAGGATAGGTGTCAATTTCCTCAGCCTGTCTAGGAACTGGTAGATGGGACGATTGTTCTGGAGGACATTTCGTAAGTATGAATTGCAGAAATAAGTAACATGAGCCACATACTCTTGGTGAATAAAAATTGTAGTCATTGTAGCCACAGAATCCAGCAGTGCTACTGACTGGCATATCATCTTTCATCATGTTCGTTGTTGGGACACATCTCGACACCCAGTCCAAGACACAACCACTTGCCTCTTTCGCGGTGAAATGATAGAGTAGCAAACCATGCGAAGCGCGATCTAGTCCATGAAGGAGTGTTGGGGTCTAGGTGTCATTCCGCAAAATTGTGGGCAGCAAGCCCACAGCTGCCATCACCGCCGTTGCCATTACCCTGGTGTGCAACCTGTCTAGCCTCCGAATCAATTTTCTCTTGCTTGAAGCCAGGGATGTCACTGAACACCATTGAAACACCTGTAGGGCATCCACAAGAGGTGGATTGTGCATTGAGTCTCCGTGATCAAACTTGTCGGCATTGACACTGGTCACATATGATGAATAGTGACTGCTGTCGCAGACCTGAATACTAATCTTGAGCACATTAGTACTGAGGAGACGAAGGCAGAGATCCAACAGTTCCTGACTGTATAATCGCGGATGTTGTTTGTGTAAACAGTGCGCATCTGTAAAGAAAGATGTCCATAGGTATAGAAATGGTGGACTCCAGTGAGTGCTTTCAGCTGCTTGGCGAAAGTAGAGCAGCTCAGCAAGACCATTTAATATGTCCTCACCCACCCAGGTCTCGTCCAGGAGCTCTCCAAGTTTCCAAAGGGGAAACTCGGTCCCATGCAGGCTGCAGATAGCTGAGTTTATTGGTTGATTCTTTGAAAATGCAATGCGAGATGTTGAACTAGCTTGCGAGCAGATGAAACAGCAACCTCATTATTGTTGATCAAAATAAACAACCGCAACTTTGTAGCAATGTCAGTCAAGGCACCAACGCGATGCATAGTGACTTACCTTCGCAAAATAATATTCATACCTGCTTTGAGGTTCTGTTTCGGCCAACTTCATGGTCAGGATGACAGACCTCATTCCACTACCAAAGGCAGCTTCCATATCACGGAGAATGGGCAGGAGGTCAGTAGAGTGTGGAATGATATCCCTCGGAGTGATAACAGTGCCCACACCATTTGTAGGGACATTCACACGGTAACACCAAGAGACAACAGAATTCGGAGCAGCAATCTTTGGATACACCAGATCAGCAGCTCGTTCAAAAGCCATAGAGGAGAATATCGAAGCTGAGAAAGCAGCAAAGCTTGGTGGGGTCGCATACTTAGTGAAAGCTAGGGACATGACGAAGGAGGGATTTCAGTCTCAAACATGCAGAGCCGTCTGTTATACCGAGAAACCAACAAATTTTAGCTTTGTAGTGCGGATAGAGAACACAGCGGGTATCTAAGAGCATAATCTAAACATCAAGGCATGCATTCAGCGGAGGGATAACGTCGAGACAGAGAGAACTCACCTAGAGTCACTCCAAACCATCACAATTCTCCTGACATCCAGCACTCTTTCGGTAGATTAAACATTGACACTGGCAACGACGAGTCGACGACCACGTCACGACAACGGAATGTTTGTTTTGACAGCAAAGGGCATGTGACATACGGTCGGCGCCGGATCATCACTCCGCTCTCCGAGACTCCGAAAACTCAATTTGAACATTTACCAGGGGTTTCTCAAAACACCCTTAGAAAGCCTGGGTTTTTACCAAGGAAGGGGGGTTTCTGAATAGCTTTACCCTAATATACTACCTCGCTAGAATAACTACGACACTTACTTACGCGTTGATCAGCTCGCGCGTGTTTGCTAACCGCCTGGTCACAGATATGTCACATCACATGACATTAAATGTGTATGCATTTCCTCTATCTTATGTAAGTGACCGTCACGATCGACGCCTGCCAAACGCTAGTTCCAAGTTTAGATCTTCGATCACTCGACTCGGAGTTGCTCCTCGGGTTGTCCACACTAAGCTTATTTGGAAGCTGATGAACTGGGCGCAGATCTGTGGCCAGTCACCGTGGTGCTTAGGGCTCGCATGCCGCTATACTTCAGGTGGATAGCTGAATAGGGCTCACCACGCAATCGGATAGCACTTGACTCGAGTCCTCGAGGTCCTCGCAACAAGCAGACCGTTGAAATTTGTAACTCTTTTCGTGGATTTCAGTCGCTCAAGGTGTCCTTGTCCAAGTCGAGACCGTGATGAGTCGATGCTGCGAATTCGGATCAGTCTCAGTACGATTTCGACGTAATACAACACAGCTGCAGGTTCTGACGCTTCCAGACTGTTTCCATTACTAATAGAAGCAGGAGTACCGTCCAATCGTGATTCGTTCCAAACTGAGCTGCGTCATAGTGTGTAAAGCCTTTTGTGAGCTAGTATACCTGACACCATTTCTTGTATGTTAAAGCAGCCGGACCGTCTCTCGCGACAAGGCCATTCCCCTCAAATGGTTCATTTCGCGGTTGTAACCCACAACCCATCATTCTTCCGCACCACCAAACAACCCCTGGTTAATTTCAAAGGTGTTCCGCCACCACGAACCCACTCGTATGGACGTAATCACCCACGGCGCCACCTCTTCCAGAACGTGAACTATAATGGGATGCCAAGTACTCCATGGCACACTCAAGGCATGCGTCTGGCTTGCTTTTTGATTCTTTCTACTGGCAACTTCATTGTTCTTGTCCCACTCGCCACGACAGAAGCGATTCTGCATTTTTGACCCGCCTAGGCCAGCTCACCGTTATTCAGAAGACAGAACCGCCGATATCATTCAGAATTCTGAACGACGATCGAGGAAGTCTGTGGCCACTGACCAAAATGTGCGTCATTTTTCACCTCAAGCCGCAATTCGTTCAACCCTCTGCTGACCGCCATGATCGCTCGTAACATGCAGGACCGAACATCGCACCAACAAGGCTATACGAGATATCATAGCAGCGGCTCACATAGAAACAACTTCAGTTCCTCTCCGTGACCATGATATGGATGACGTTACGATTCGAGGCCCCATTATTGAAATCCCAGAATTTGGATTCAACGATTTCGAACTTGACCTTTCGTGCCTATCCGCTCCTCCTTCACCAGAGCCAGCGATTTCTGAAATCCGTCAATTGACTCCTTCTCCTCCCCCATCTTCTCCATCAGCGCGCTCCGTATCATTTGTATCAAATCCATCCCCAACCATAGGACGCTCCTCGACCAAGAAATCGATGTCTAGGCTGTCGCCAATACCAGGAAGCTCTGTCCCCCTGGGAGCCTGGCCGCTGATGAAGTACGTGGGTCGCGGTACTCCTATAGACAAAAACAGGAGAATAGAATGGGCCGGAATTAGCGGAGCAGATGTAGGCGAGGACGGGCTCCTGTTCTCGAACGTACGCTCCACATCCTTGGATTCGGCAATACGACCATCGCAACGTTCCAGTTCTCCTGAATGGCACGTCGTTTCGCCTACGCTACGCCCTTCTACTCTCCCAACTCGATCTCGAAGCCGTACCTTTACGGCTGAGTCGACGATCGAGAAACCTGAGATCAAAATCGAAGGCCTCAGCTCTGACAATTCCGAGTGGTCATCGTTCATGCAGACAGTATTAGAATCCACGGGATCGACATCGGGCTCTGCCTCTGCATCAACTTCTAATCTCCCCATTCCCATTCAAGAGAGCAGGTCCGAAAACCACCCTCTCTCTTTCACGAAACCCTTGATGTCGCCAGAAGAGGTACAGCAATTAGACACTGGTTTGGAGATAGATCTAGATATAAATCGTGCGCTCGATTTAGGCCTGGGGACGCGTGGAGGCATGAATTGGTTCGAGCTTGGGCTTCTTCCAGAGTCTGGCCGCGAATCTCCATCGGTGTACTCTTCTGCGCTCAATACCCCCCACGCTTCTCGTCCACCTTCTGCCAGTGGTTCTGAACACCGATCAACTACGAGTACAAAGGCAGAAACAAATGTTGTTCTTGAACTCAAATCCGTTTCCGGGCCGTGGTGGAGAAAGATGTTGGAGAGACTGCGGAGGATTCCATTCCTTCACGTTGCCTCTCGTTGAGACGATCAAGCAACTTGTGGGGCTTCTACTCGGATTTTCAACGAGACCGGTGTAGTTTCTTGGTACCAATTTTGTTCGTCTGGGGACGCATTTCGATTTCATTTTTATATCAGCCTTTACAAACTTGGATGCGCCTTTTTTCAAGTTCTCGCCTAGACTGCAAAACATCACGCTCGTTAGTTATATCGTGTTTTTTTGTTTTCTTTTCTTTTCTGTCGGACAATCTACTAATAGTATGCAATCGAACCAACTTCGAGAATACAACTGGCGCTGACATAGCACTCTTGCCATTAGTGATCATCGTAGTAAGCGAAAACACGTGAACCCACTGGTAGATTTCAAAGCATCGATTGCTAACATTGAACAGAAAGCCTATAAGATCCTAAGAACAATGATCCATCTGTTATCACGATTCAAATCATGGCTGCACCAAAGGACTCTACCGACATTTCTGATCCATCCAAGTTCAAGTTGGAAGCGGATGGCTCCTTCAAACGTCCTGCTACCGTGTTTCGCAACTTCATTGAGAAGGGAGGCACTTTCGAGCCCGAGGCTGGTAATTAGTTTCACTCAGGCCGCATGTTTCTCTTTGCGATTCCTACTCCTGCGTCTTCAGATCGCTACCATCTCTATGTATCTACTGCCTGTCGTCAGTATTCCTGATTTGGCGTTTCGATGCTTTAACTTGAATCTTATCGTCAATTCAGCTTGGGCACACAGGACTTTGATCATGAGGAAGCTGAAGGGTCTTGAGGGCATCATATGTGAGCCGTCTTCACCTATCGCAATCTGTTAAGCTTCCTGATAGCCTTCGTAGCGGTGACAGTTGTATCACCCCTGCTAGGTGTTCACGGCTGGCCATTTGCTTCCGTCGATCAGTTCCCTGGTGCAGAGATCGATCCTCTATATAATTCAGAGCACATAAAGGACCTCTATTTCAGGGCTGATCCTAATTACAGTGCCAGGCAAGTTTCATCCAACTTTTTTCTATTCGCTCGATGACGACACCCTATTAGGTTTAGTGTTCCCGTGTTGTGGGACAAGAAAACTCACACCGTCGTCAATAACGAGAGCTCGGAGATCATTCGAATTTTCAACAGTGCCTTCAATGACCTGCTTCCTTCAGAGCTGGACTTTTACCCTGAAAACCTTCGGTCTGAAATAGACAAGATTAACGAATGGGTGTATGAAAACATAAACAGTATGTTATTCCTAGCCTTTAGATCGTGATGTCGCTGACGACTTACATTGTGCAGATGGCGTTTATGGGACTGGACTTGTTACCACCCAAGCGGCCTACGAGAAGGCCGTCCACGAAGTCTTCGATGCGTTGGATAAAGTTGAAGTGATTCTCACCGGAAAGGATTATCTTGTTGGGGATCAGCTTACCGAAGCGGACATCAGACTCTATGTCACTATCGTGCGTGATTTAATCCCCATCATGTATGTTTGGCTTGATCATTAGGTCTAGATTCGATTTGATCCCGTATATTTCGGACACTTCAAATGCAATATTCGCAACATCCGTGACGGCTATCCTGCCATTCATGCGTATATGCTCTTTCTTACCTTACTTTTCCTCTGACATAAACTTACTTTGCTTGTCCAGTTGGTTGCGGAAGCTCTATTGGAAGAATGATGCGTTTACATCCACAACCGACTTCAATCATATCAAGACTCATTACTACTGGTCCCATCTTATGGTATGTAGTTATTACCTAGTACTTACTGCCATACGCTTATATTGCCATAGGTCAACCCAACCAGGGTTGTTCCCGCAGGACCTGTCCCCCATATCAAGCCGCTGTAAAGTTGGTTGCAACCTACTTTGGTATCGATGTTTTATGCTCGAACACTAGTGTCCTATGAAAAATTGTATCCCATGTATCCAACCCATGCCCTAGTAACTTGTAATGTTAGGATGTTTATACCACCGCCAGGTCCCAATTGGCACCTAGTATATATACGCTCAGCTCAGGTTTGAATCCATCTCGAATAGAGATTTTACAAAACGGGTATACAAAATACATCCACAAAAATAATACAAAAAAAAAAAAAAAAAAACAGAGAGAAGATTGGCACAAAAAGTCAGTACACAAATAGAAGGTAAGTAAAACCACAGGCGCTTGCGCTGTCAAAACCGAAATTAGATATAAACGCTAGGATACGACAAAGATACGCCAGGGAGGGAAGCGGGCCGACTCGGGGCTATGTCAGCCAAGCAGGGCGTGAACAGCGTATTTGTATCTGTCCTCGGCACAATCAAAAAAAAAAAAAAAAATAGAAAACAAAGAGATTATGGCGTCATAAGTGCGCAGGCAATAAAAAACTCCACAACTCCAACACTCCCATTCTTATCCCAAAGCAAAACTCAGCGCACTCGTACTAGAGTTTGTCCCCACCATCCCCACCCCTGCACCTGCACCCACACCCACACCCGCACCCGCACCAACACCCACCACCATCTCCCTCTCCCTCTCCTTTTCTCTCGACAACTCTCCCCCCATCCCAACCCCAAACCCATCCACCATCATCGACGGCGAAGGTGGCAGAGGCATCAAATTCCCCTGCATCGACGAAGAAGACGACGACGACGACGAGCCGCCAAACATCTCATTCATCATCCCAGCCCCAACACCCATTCCCATTCCCATGCCCACCCCAATCCCCATGCCCATTCCCATGCCCACACCAACGCCAACGCCAACACCAGCAGTAAACCCCATCCCAAACATATTCACGTTCAGCAACAAATCAGGGTCGTCCAGGATCTGAGAAGCAGTAGCAGGATTAGCAGCCGTACTAAAACTGGTAGGCGCCGATAAAGAACTCGACGAGATTGGTGGCAAAGGTAAAGGCGCCAACGGGGATGACGAAGATGGAGAAGACGGTTTAGAAAACGGAGAGTTTACTTCTGAGAAAGGAGCGGGGCACTGCATTGGTGAAGGATAACACAACAACCCTGGCGAAGTAAAGGTCGATGTGGAACCACCCCGCACGTCGAGGTCGATCTCCATCCCCTCTGATCTCCCAGCCCGCTCATCCCCAACGCCAACGCCAACAACACCCTCCCCCCCATCCCTCTCCAAACTCATCAAAAACGCATCCCAAGCCTCCTGATCAGGTTCAAACACCACCTCTCTCTGCTGATGCTGGTGCTGGTGCTGATGTTGATGATGCTGCTGGTGATGCAGCAGATGCAAATGCTGCAGCTGCATCTGCCTCCTCTCCTCTCCCTCTCCCTGACCCTGACCCTGACCCCCACAATGTTCACGATTATGATTCAATCCGAACCCCTCCCCTCTCAGCCCCACAGCCCACTCCGTCGCACGTCCCCGATCAGCAGGCGTCCCCCGCCCAATCACAGGGATCCCAACGGATATCTCGAGCGCAGTGAGCGCACGCACGCGGATGCTTGCCAGGCGTGGCGGTGGTAGAGGGAGCACTGCCGGTGGCGGAGGCGGGAGTGGGGGCTGGGGAGGAGGAGACAAGACAGTAAGCGGGTTATGAGGGTAGGGATAGCTGTTCGACGGGAGGAATTGGCCTGGTGTAGGTGGGTAAAGCTGCTGCTGTTGATGGTGGTGGTATTGGTGATACTCCGGATGAGGATTCACATCTTCAAAACCGTTGTATGGTCCATCGACGACGACAGGGGAGGGCGGCGGCGGCGGTACGTAAAACGCGCTCATACGACCTTCGCATCCACCCGGACACGGCTCACCGTCCGAGTTTGGATTTGAGCCAAACACAGGGCTGGAGAGCTCCGCGTTGTAGGTAGGGTCGGCTTCAGGGTCAGGCTCGCCATCCGCATCGCATTCGCATTCGTCCTCACTCACTCCGGGACCTTCGCCTGGGTTCCCGTAAGGGAACAGGGAGTCGGTGAGGGCATCGTCGGAATCGCTCAGCTCACTCTCGTATTCGCTCCAATCCTCCCCGTCGCTGGTCGAGTCGTAGTGTGCTTCGACTGGGGTTGAACGATGAGGTTCCGGTTTATCAGGGGCTTGGTTGTTGTTGTTGTTGTTGTTGCTGTCGTCGTCGTTGTCACTCCTCGCTCCACCCACTTTGAGCTCGATCCACTGACTCCCCGTCCACAAACCCGAGCCGCCCCACCACTTGGGCATCCCATGTTTGACATAAAAATCGTTCGCCTCTTGTGTCACGATTGACCGGATCGTAGACGCCGAGTATCGTCGTTGTCTACGAAAAAGGAAAAA
>QLOK01014882.1:0-11987 GCA_003313805.1 Tricholoma flavovirens
AATCATGCTTCAGAACCTTGAATGGGGAGTAATGGATTCTCAATGGGAAGCACAATAATGGATGTCAACATTGATGATGATACTGGTGGTGGCAAAGTTAGCACCAGTGCTCCAACCACATCTGACAGAGATGGCATGGCTATTGATAGCAATATATCAGCTCAGATCCACAACAAGTTGATGTCACTTAAAAACTGGTTTCACCCCAGAAGCATAGATGAAAACAAGAGTTTGAAAGTGCTACGACTAGCGAAACATCCAAGACCATCGGACTCCACTGGAGAAAGCAACAGTTCAGGTTATTGTCAGAGGGGTAAGGTGGCAAAGGGAGAATGGAAAAGTCAATCAGGGAAAGCAGCTCGAGAAAGGCAGGAAAAATTGAACCAGGGTGAGCTGGAGTTGAAACAGAATCAGTTGGAGAATTGGAAGAACAAACTCCTTGCTGACAATCTTAAGGTTGAGTTTGATCCTACCAACCCTCATGCTGTGCATCAGTCAATGTGCGGTAGTAAGGTAACCATGAAGTACATCTGTGATGTGATTAGGACTGTACACCATCCGTTTTATGGTTATGGCCATATGATTGATAGTTGAATATGGTACGGTTGAGCTGTCAACCATCTGTCAAGATAGTTTCTGGGACTACCGATGGCTACAGCATGGTTATATCATGGCTGTTGACAGTGGAAAACAGTGAACGAGATATATATATTTGGTTTATTGTCATCTACATCTGTATCAACATCCTTGGCAGCATCTCATTTGCGCTTAACGCAGGTATTTCAAGACTGTCCATGCGGTTGCTGAGGTTGGACAGTGTTGCCAAATTCATCGAGTTTCTATGCCACAATAGCTGAGGCCAGTCATGCACCATTGGTATTCCAGACCGGACATGCGCATTGACCTAAAAAAGAAGACTGGCCCATGACCAACTTGAAAAGAAGTGAATGAAATTGATACTGTACCTTGTGGAATGGCAATTGGTCGCATGGGATGAGGATCATCAGGATCGTGGAACCACTCTATTTGCAATGCATCAAGTAGCTTGCCATCTGGTCCGAGCGCAGGTTGATCTTCCATATTCGAAGTAGGTAGTTGAATATTAGATCATATCCCATTCCTGCCCGAGTCTTTATAGCAAAAAAGGTGATCTCAGTGAGGCCATGAACTCACTTGCATCTGTTGCTATCACACCGGGTTAACCATGCCATTCAGGAGCTTAAGTTACATGTCCTATACCCCAAATATACCTGGAAATAGTGATAAATCAGCGATAAATTAGTTTATCCATCTCATTGATTGGCATCATGTCAGAACATTCCCAGAGTCACCGAAAGAAAAATGGATGGTTGCACACTCATGAACCAAAGAAGTTAGACAGAGAAATGAGGAATGTATTTTAAATCAAATGTACATGACTTTCTCAGTGTTGATGTGAGTCATCTTGGTAAATGATGAGCGATTCGTGTTGATCAAAAAAAATAAAGTTTGATTTCAAGTTACCTAATCCATCAACCATTAAATGCTGTTTATGGCCGTATTTTATGGCACTTAACGGTTGTTTTCCGTACTGTTGACCGTCACCTGGGAAGGGAACTCAAGTCCTCATGGCGATGGTACGGTAACCGTATGACGGCACCGTCTAATCGTCAAGTACGGTTACGGTGTGCAGCCCTAGATGTGATAGGGTGGCGGGAGCACATCAAGAAGTGTAATGGGAAGAAGAATGCAAGTGCAAACACACCCAGCTTGATGACCATGGGATGGACAAAGAAAACAGTTAAATCAGAGGTCAAGAAGATAGGAAAAACCAGTTCATGTCCAGGGATCACCACGGGAGAGGATGAGCATGTCGAGGGGTATCTGGAGAGGACTGGTGTGGGTGGTGGCACACGATCAATCAAGGTGATTGCAGAAGACATGTTCCAGAAACTGTTCAGCAAACTTGGGAAACGAGGGAGAGAGAGGTTCTTGATGCACAGAGACACGAGCAGAAGCGGCAGAACAACCATGCCAACGCTTGTGTGTTTGCCGTTGCATGTAAGAAAACTGTGACAGGTCAAGCGCCTAATTGCCCTTTGCCGTGTGAAGCTTGTGTTGCGGTACTGAAGAGCAAGGCATTTACTAATGCTTTACGCAAATCCACTCTTGATGAGAAGAATTATATCTACACCAATCACCACTTTCGCAGTCTGTTGCTTGGTGCAATCCATGCCTGTACTATAGGACTTAGGGCATTGATTGAGACAAAGGTCAGTTATGGACTTATGCATTCCAAGTTATTATCTAATTTGGGTAATCTAGGATGCAAGGTCAACTCCATGTGTTTGTTATGCGCAGGGCGTTCTTAGTGGCAAATATGACAACAAAGTTTTTGAAGGACTTGTTGAAGCTGTTGTGACTAAAAATAATCGCGAGGAGCATGGTGTTGGGATGCAGAACTTTTGGTATGCTCCAGCATGGGACGAGATGTGTCATATTCTCAAAATCCACAGCCCTTGGGCCTATGAGTCATTAAGTAAACCCCTAGCAATACATAGCATCAGAAGTTTTCGGTATGTCCCCATGTAAATTTTCACCAATTCCTGACGCTTATGGCCGATTAGAAAGAAAGAAGCATGACTTGGCTAATGCCGGAGTTCCGCCTGTGTACGGAACAGCCTTGCGTACTCCCCCTTCTCATGGCGCATCAATTCGTCATGTCGTCCTCTCTGAACGATTTGTCCCCCTTTGAAGCAGCTAAATTGGAATGGCGTCAGTCATCAGATGCTTCGAGCAATGGACTGACAGAATGAGATCTGCCTGCTTCACTATGTGTCCAAAGCGATGTGTGACGAAAATGGTCGTTCTTCCTTTTCTCAGTTGAAGAAAACGATTGAAGAGGTCCCTTTCTGCGATGGGATCCAATGCTGAGGTAGGTTCATCGACCATGAGAAGCCTTATGTCACTGTTCTTCACCCTCATGAATGTACGCGAACTGTACGAATTTGGTAAGATCATGTAAGGAAAGCCACAACTGACGTACGCAAGTAATCGCTGTTTCTCGCCACACGAGATCGTTGTTTCCTTGAAACTGGCCGAATGGCGCCTCAATTCCTGTATTGCGAGCGGACCAATTTCACCGTTACAGCCTCCTCTGAGGCTTTGTCCGACAACTCTGGGTGGGTTGAGGATCGTGTCATAGCCGAGCCGTGTGATTAGGTCATAGGATCCTCCCAGATGCGCAGCCTCATCGATGAGATGCTGTTTCTCAATAGGACTTTTCATGTAATCAGGATGACCGATGAGGATGTTTTCCCGTAAAGAGATAGGGTAAATAACGTCTGACTGAGTGAGGGATGCTATGGAGTGCCGCAG
This sequence comes from Tricholoma flavovirens, assembly GCA_003313805.1. Classification (NCBI taxonomy): domain Eukaryota; kingdom Fungi; phylum Basidiomycota; class Agaricomycetes; order Agaricales; family Tricholomataceae; genus Tricholoma; species Tricholoma flavovirens. The sequence goes on from QLOK01014882.1 coordinate 3,358, forward strand.
ATGATGGATGTCATAATTCTGCAACGGAACATCATCGATGAAGACTTCACCAGAAGTAGGTATAGTGAGCCTCGGAAGCAACTTCAGAAGTGAAGATTTTCCACTTCCATTTCCTCCAACAATGACGATCAGTTGACCAGGTTCAATGTCGACCCAAATATTGCGCAGGGCCCAACTGCCACCGTCGTCGGATTCGCCGTAGGTGAATGAGACGTTTCTAGAGAGATGGTCAGATGAGACATAAATCACACCCATTCACAAGTAACGCTGACCTGAAAGATATCCTCATTCCTTTCGAACAACTCAAGGAACCTGGGTAATCCACGGTAGAGTTATTCACGCTACTCGCGACGAATCCATCGTGGTCCAAAGTCTCATAGAATTTCCGAATCTGATTCATGATCGCACCCACAGCGTCAGGGCAATCACTGCCTCTGAGATTATTGATGGCTTGTCGTATGGTAGTGCTGGCCTGCTGAAAGAGTACCATCGTAGCAATTGAAGATACAGACGATGACCAGGGCAGCGTGAGAGCATATACTGCCTGCACCAGATTTCAAGCATTCCGTTCGCCAATGTTCTGGAACAGCCAAGTAACATACCATTGGATAGTCGAAGAACAAAATCCGAGGAAGCATCCAATACCAGGGCGGTGGAAGATGACAAGCAAGTGCCATCGTGTCCGTCTTCGTAATACCAAGGGCATGTACTGTCTGCTTGTATTCTGACACCGGATTTAGACGACAAATGGGATATAGTCAAACCCACATACCTTCGGAAAGATATTCGTAGGCGTCATCCTTGAGCAATGCTTCACGATACTTTGTGTCGAAAATAATTTCATAGATTCCATGGAGGCGATGGAAATGCTTGTTTTTTGTGTAAAAAATGTATCCTGTTGTTCTGCATCAGAATGCAATGCATCCCAAATTTCCGTTATCCTGTAATTACCTGACCCACCAATGGCATTGGGTGGCGCATAACAGATGAGAGTGAGAGACAGTGTCAAGAGGAATCCGAAGATCTCTGCATCCGGATAGCGTAGCAGCATGATAATTCGGACAAGAACGAGACTACCGAGAACGAGAGTTATAATATTGCGCAACGCTGCAGAGAGCTGCGCTATAAATCGGAACCCAGGGGCACCTCCGCCAAACTCCCATGCATCAGGAAGAATCCAGTTACGACGATCTACGGCTTGTGTCAACGGGACGATACGGAATGATCTCCTGCCAACATACCTGCGAGGATCCCGATGTCGAGGCGAAGGCTGGCTGGCAAGGGAGAACAAGTCAGTCACAGGTGAAAACTACTCGAACAAACCTACCATCTGCGAATTTAGGTAGGAAATGAGACCGTAGATGCGCACCGAACATTAATCTGGTTTCTTCACTATAAATATGCGTGTTTCATAAAATGCACTTCAGAATAGGTAGGAGAATCTCACAGAATAGAATCTACAATGGTCGATACCATCGCCAAAAGCAACCAAAGTACAATGTAAATATGCAAAACAAACCCGCCGTAGTGCGTGAATGCTTGATGTGTAACGCCAGATGTCTGAGTCTGGGGCATGTTTGTTAGCGAAGAACGATTAACGACATAACCGAGACCATACATTGAGGATATCGAGGATTGCGTATGATAGATATAAAGAAAGCGCAGGCGAAACACTCATCCAGAGGCAGCCCCAAACCTGGATTGCGAACGGTCGTGGCGCAATCGTGTGCAATTCACGGAGGAAGCGGAGGGTGGATTGGATATTTCTATGGTTTAACGAAGAGTTGGACTGCGTGAAAATGCGAGTCGGGTAGTCGTAGATAACATCGAAGATTCCCCACGAGAATCGACGGGTCCCAGCGGAAGGACCGTCGGAGGTGGCAACATTGACATTGTGGGCAGGATCTTGAGCTGCAGAAGACATGAAGGGCCAGAGAGGTAAAAACACGCTGATCTGAGTATACAGGGGAGATCCCGAACGACGTGGATAAGGGGGAAATCGCTAAGCTTAATAGAGATCGGGCCATGATCTTGTGTGGGTGAAGAATCCCATGGGACCCAGGGCGGGCCCGGCGGGCCCACACATGGTAAAACATATTAAGCACCACAGGTATCATCACGAGAAGGAATTGAGGGTTTGTTATGTAACTTCACCCCATATGCTGGAGGATTTTGGAATTCGGAGCTGTAATTGTAGAAGAAAGACAGGAAAGCAAGTAGTCCAGCCGGAACAGGAGATGCAACTCATGATACCAGATGTACTTCATACGCTTTCTGTAAAATGTCATCATCATAATCGACGACATAACCTTAAGCTGTTACAAGATTTACATGGCTGAAATGGGGAATGGTAGGATGGCGAGTTGGTCGGCAGGTACTGGACGAAAGCTATTTTGAATTCTGGGCCACGCTGCCAATCAGAAAAGGACGAGGAGTAGCGTGCAAGAGCTCACCTAACCGCTGATCATCTAGGCAATGCTGGGACGGAGTCACGGTTGATGCACCACGATATTACTTGAGCCACTCATCCATCAAATTCCATATATTTCTCTGTTCATCCGTCCATTCGCCATGCTTGTCCTTGACGCACGACTGACATAGGCCCTCCTTCGTCCAGTCAGTGTCCTTCATCCGCTGCAGCGTCTCTAGGGGTTTGTAGACGGCATCATTCTCAAGACCGGGCTGTATCACAAGGGGCATCCACATGTCGGCGAAGACATCCGTGCATGATATGTGGGGCGTGGCAGGAGGAGTAAAAAGGATAGGGGTGAAATGATCGATGATGCACGTCATAAACTGTGTACAGCGCTTTGCATCAGTTTGAGACAGGATGCGTTGGTGGGCGTCCTTGGTCGAACGACTTGAATTAGACAACAGTTCCGAGGGTTCGGAGTCTGTCACGGAAGATGTATCCTGGTCCATGGACAGCGAATTGGTCGCAGATTCGGCATCTTGAACTAAGGGAGTATTTTCAAGTTCTGTATCAGTGTTGAAGTTGTAATCTGGTGATGCGACGAGCATGTAATATATAGCCTTTTGCATCTAATCGGGGATCATCAAATCGACTCGGTCACGGGCCAGCGCAACAACACGTACGGGCATAATGCCGTATTCGGAGGCAATTTCTAAAGCCTCTCCTAGATCATCCGGTTGAAGGAATGGCAAAGAGCCGTTGTACAGGGAGAGTAGCCTCTCCCTCGCGAGAGTATGAATGGAGGGGAAATCGAGCCGGAGAGGACTGGAGACGCGCAGAGCCGATATTATACGGTTGAAGGGTACATCAGAGAATAATGAACTTGGTGGTTGTCTGTCAGATTAGCCGCACTTGCAAGCAGTTCCATCCATTCGTAACTCACACATCGTGATACAGGTGCTCCAGTAAGACTTCGACATCCTGAGAAAGGACATGTCTATCAAGATCGATAACGACATAATCGCAATCCACAGCCAAATCTTCATGAAGATCGGTTGAAGTCCTGGTTATGAGAGGGCAATGTGCGAAAAAGCTGGAATGTCGTGAGAGTAAGGATCTGTGAACCTTGAACAAATGATCTTTAACGCGGAAAACGATAGAGCCATCGTCAAACCAGAATATTGGATGCCGAATCGAAATATGACCACTTCGTCCATCTGATATTGTAGTTGCCATTTGAACAAGTTCGACCACGTGTCTCTTGAAACGAACAACATCCGATGATTCTCAATTACGCTCATACGTAGAGAATACGGCCGCACTAAAACTACATGAAAACATTCACAACTCGAGGCAGGGACGTTATCTAATCGATATCGTTTACACAATTTTGTTTCGCCGTTCTCCACCAGCACTTATCGACTCACACATTATAGCGGCAAGTTCTTCCCCGCCATATCACCATAGCCTTGCTCCTGGTCCTGTCCAACGTGCTGCCAGTGCATGCACATGTTATTGGCCGGATCATGAGGGAAGATAGAAAGTAACGTACGCCATTTAATCCTTCCCGTTCTCGCGTGGTGTCTACTCGTATCGAAATACTTGGCTGTTGCTTTCCGTTTGAATAGCTAGATGGTGACACCACCGATGCAGGCATAGAGATGAGCACGTGGTTATGTTCGTCGGCCCGCGCCGCGATATGCTTTCGCGCGTTGAGAGTCGCGAGTAATGAATTGACATAGACTGCAAAATGTTCGTTAGGTCGACTTCAGGCCGATCATGATCACTTACGACGTCCGACACAAAAATAAAACGCGGCATAAATCAGTGTGTCTGGAGATGCCAATATCTGGTTAACATATGATAATTAGCCAGGCGTCGCGTAGAACGATATCGAAACGAAGCGAACAGCAATGAGCGTAGCAGTTGCAAAGCAGCTAGGAAAATAATAATATCGGGATCAGATAGACACCTTGACCGTGACGTCGATCGCGGTTTACCTTGTCAGTCTGGTAGCTCGAATTTAGGTTACAACAAATGACTTTGGGATGTATGAACTTACGCTCCGGTATTGACAACAAAGATGATCTACACCACGAAATCACTTCAGTATCAATATACACACGGGCGAGATGGGCTAACCAATTCATTGATCATAGTATCTGACCTGTCAGCCGTCCTGGGGTTAGTACAATCTAAGATTTCATACATCGGAATGTTACCTCTTAAAACCTGTCCGAGCTCTATGAAGTACCGTTACCAGAGCAATTGAAATTAAAATATCAGAAACAGCTGATAGCGTATCTATCGTGATTGTGAGCGGCTGTATGGAATATCATTGGTGGTTCATAACAGAGCGTTACATGCACGATACGGGTTACATACTGTAAGAGCACGGAGTTCGACGAATGTTTGCTTCTGCAATCTGTATGAATCGTGGGTGAGAAAGATTGAAGAAGATGAGCGACCATACTTACGCCATAATGACCCATGCTATCAAACACCAGGGCGAATGTGCTTAATAATTAGGCAAATTAGAATTTTCCGAGACATACCTGTCCCGCAACCTAGAAAGATGATCAATATATTTCTCAGTGCTCTGGCACAGACATTCTTACACAAATTTGCAAATACAGTTGATAGGATGAGTCCCGTTAGAAGGTAATTTTTACTCACTATCACAAAGAGGTTTGTTTGATAACATGGTGGACGGATGGACTCACGATGCCATACGCGCCGAGTAAAGAAGCTGAAATCATTTTCGTGAGATGCCTAACGAGCACGCAGTTTCGGTGAATATTCGCACCATTGTATGATAAAGCCGGTCATAACCTAGACAGCGATGTTAATTTTGATTGGATGGATTGATGTTGTCACAAACGGTGAATTCAACCTCCACCTATTGGTGTGAGTCATGATCACGGCACTCTGGATATGTCATAACGAGTTGCTCACCAACACCGACCTATCACTTCATTAAGCTTCTGGCCAAAAACGCTAACGAGCATTGACTCACCAAACTAGATGGCCTAGAGCAGGTGGATTACTGTTCGGGCTGTAAAATGCTTTGTAGACATGGACTCTAACGATGCATACTTGTAATTGGAAACTAAGTAATGATAGACTGTGAAACTTGAACGATGAGCCGCCTGGGTGAATAAGGAAGCATTTAGACCAGTACCTGTATGCGAGATCATCGCCATGTGGACCGTGTCGAATGCTACAGTGCAAATTACCTGAAAAAGAAAGGATAACATGACGAACAGCTGCAGGATGGAGATACGACGTCGCGCACCAGTGACTTGAGACCCCAAGAATCCTTTTGGCAGTCTGCAAACATCAATGTAAGTACTTCTCGAAACAGATAGATCACAGTTTACCTAGGAAATAATAGAACGTTTGGATGTACGTGACACCCAGAAGAATAGCGCTGCCAAGGGTGCCAATTAACATCGACCCCATACTGAAACGAATGTAATCGGCCCGTCAGGGCCAGTCAATTATCACTGGTAAGTAACATGAAATCCGTACAGAGAATCAATCGATGGCACCATGGTATCAAGAGCGAGGGTGCTCTACTGGCGACGTGGGTGGTTAACGTTTGCATAAGTATATATGTGAATGCAGTCCACGAAAGAATCGGAAAAGCGGATCATCATGATGCATGATGAACCAGCTAAGATCGCATCGCACAATGATAAACTTGAGGTCTGATTATTAATGTATCCTACTTATGAGAGTTTACCTCCTTATGGCATATTTCCATAACTCACGGGTTCGTTCCATCACTTACCCTTGCGCTGCGGCTCGTACCGTTGCCGACAAGGTTCAGGTCTAGTAGTGGTGGTCTAGCTTGGTCTAGTTTGATTTTGCACTGTTTCGCATCTTCGGGGTCCAAGTGAGCTCATCAGCATGACGTGGAATGCTGTGCGTCACAGTACTTATATTAGTATTATTACATAATACTCACCTCTCTCAACTCATGTCGAGGCGGCTGATGATCAACTTGAACGCCACCACCGGCAAACCTTCGTGCTCACTATCCCCAACGACGAGCTCACTAATATCATCATTCCTCCACATTTTCTCTCGCTTTCTTTTGCAATTATCAATTGCATTTTCACAAATCTTGCTATTATCATATAATGTCTATATTTGCTTAGGCATGTATTTTGAACTTACTAAGTCAACGAGCGACTTCGGGACTATCCAATGAGGGAGAGAGGTGTGGCAGTAAGATACAGGTGTCATTTTGGTGATCCAATGGATGTGGAAGACAGGGGTCGGGATAATATGTCCAAAATTTTTTTTTGGAGAAGTGACTCAAACTGCTGGGTGACCACAATCTGTCCCTTAACCCTGGCCACTACACCTCATTCATACCAAAGAACACGAATACACACTGCTGAGGCGGCATAGGTTGAGTCCTGGGTGTACCTATCTTGCTGGTGAATTTAAGTGCTGCCCATTGTAATTAAACTTCCCCATTTCTCCCTTCTCCTGGCTTCCCCTTTCTTCTCTTATGCATGTATATAATGTGTGTTTACATGGTTCACACAACTTCACAGTGTATTTTGTTGCTACATCATGGAAAGATGCCATCCTTTGGCCCCTAGTAAGTAAATTTTCAAATTTTCACATGCCGTTCATCACACACACAGTATGGCCTAAAAAACAGTGGGAAGGATATAATTATAATGAAACGTGAGGTTATGTAATTGATAACAGCAAAAGAGACTAAGAAAAAATGATAGAAATAGCGCGCTCATCGTTGCAGGCGGAGGTTTTGATCATGATCGCGCTATAATTAAAGTAACGCGCTTCGCTAAATGGTAAACCGGTGCCGGTCACTATACCGGTCACTGCACGCAAGGTTTATTTGTCACGCCTACAGAATATGACGGGATGGGGTTCCAGGACCCCAAATGTAACTCTGAAAATGGTAAGCCTGAGTTCAAAGCAGACCTGAACCTTGTCGGCAACGCTCTACAGCCTAAGACTTATCACCCGGTATGCTACAGATTCTATTTATATAATCTTATCTTACTCCCGCAATCGGACAGCCTCGTTTCTTTAATCAACCAACGGACACAGCAGTGCATACATGTGATGTCTTGTCAAGCGAGACCAGTCAAGTGGATGCCGCGGTTAGTTTATGCCCTAACTTTGCAATTGAGGAAAACTCTTGGCAAAGCTCGGTCCGTGGATGCGTGACTGATGAGAGACACATCGTGGATCATCGATGCAAAAAGACAACGGCTTAGTCTTTAGAGCATACTGTAGAAGTGACCAGCCTTCCCTCATTTGGCGATCGTCCCAAATTTCGTTGTGGATGCTACTGTGACAGAGATCCCCGGATGGAACAGCTTTGCGCCGACTGGTACGTGATCAGCATTCTACCGGAGAGCGTGTAGAGACCAAGTAGAGACTGTCCCTCATGCAGTAAAGTTCATCATCCAAGGGATCAATCATCATTGAGAATCTTAACGTCACTTGCTCACTCATCCCACAGCCGCTATGACTAACCCTTGATAGGAATATGCTGTATGATCCAGAGCCTGAGATCTATCCTGATCGATTCGTGATCGATTCTGCTGGACATATCATGATCCACACCAGAGCGCTCAGCACAGAGCGATCCTTGGAAGGTTTGGTTTGGCGCTTTTGTCCCGACATGTACTATAGTCTCGATTCTCGAGGCAGCTTCTTTGCACTCTGTCATTTCCATGTCTCCTGGTGTGTTCTGTATCTCGGAAGTGAAGCCCCCTGATGCCTCAGGATTCATCAGGTTGGTATTGACGTATCAACCGGGGTCACGCTATGATCTGGTTTCCCCCTAGCGAATTTCGAAATACCATATATACATCGTTTACAAATGTCTCGGTCTTTGTAAAGTCAATTGTTACAAAGCAACTTCCGTCTATCATGCAAGTTTCCGCCATCATAATCATTTCCCCATACTATCACCACCACACTGACAACACTTTCTAAGCTCCAAAACATCTCCAAACATCTTCAAATTGACGATCTGAGAGGTTATAGGTATTAAGAATATTCCTCTGATTTTTACCTGATTTTTGGTTCAGGCCGGGCTTGGGGTAAACACTACATCAGGAGAATGACAGATTGCTTACAGCCCTTATTTGTCTGAATTTCTCTGAAATTCAAATGTGTCTTATTAGTGGCCCTCTGGTGCCTTGTATCGGGCTTAAAAAGC
>QLOK01014921.1:0-36898 GCA_003313805.1 Tricholoma flavovirens
GACATTTCCTCTCGTGGACTTCAGCAGCTGTGCAGTCAATTCCAGCATCAAAATGGTCAGGGAACAATGCATGATTATCCCACATGTCTTGTTCTTCTGTACTTGGTGCATGAACTTGTGCTGCCTTCGTGACTGCATGTTCAACAGTCAAGGACAACATCACAAAGTCTAGATTTTGTTCCATCACCCTCTCTTGCTCCATTGACTGCTCCCCAACTCTTTGAACCAAATCCCTGTTGTGTTGGGCATTGACAGATTGGGTATGTGTCTGATTTTAAGTGATAGGCCAGGCTCTCTTTCTGGATCCACCCCCTGTTTTGGCATCCACACAGTGCTTCACAAGTGCCACATCAAATCATTTTCCCATCAGCCAACAATTCTACAACTGAGGAGGTTGTCCATTAGGCTCTCGTCAGTTGTGTAGTGTACATATTATAACCTGTAGAAAACTCACAGTCAGGCAATGCTGTCTTCGACTTTCATCCTTTGGGCATTTCTCAATTGTTGTAAAATGTTCACTTGCAAATGCCCAAGTCTGAGTCATTATTGAGTGTTCAATCATTTCAAGTCATGTTGATAAAAAGCCTATGTGTCAGCACTTCGAAGGCTCAGATTATTTATATTCTTGAAGTTCCAGTTGAGAAGACTGGGCTCTTATTTATGTTAATATGTGTGCTATTATGTACATGGAGATATGGTGCAATGGTACGAATGAACTCATAATGGTTGGTATAATTGGGGTGATCAAGAAACATTCAGCAAACCACTCTATTGCAATGATAGTATAGCCATTACTGTCCTCTGGTGCATCTATAATAGCAAAGTCATCACAAGAAAAAAATGCTTTGAAACAAACTTGCCCTGCCTGGAGCAGCTGGATGATGTTGCTTGTAGATACACTGAAATCTCATGTGCAAAGGCATGGTACATCAGCTGTCACAAGTACCAAGGAGGGTGACAATCGAACATTTGGCAAAGCTATATGAGTGTCATGGATGCATTGTCAGCCGAGAAGGAAGTAAAATGACAGCAGCTTACCTGTGCTACATCTTGGAGAACGTTATCTGGCACAGTTGCATGTCTTCTTCTCCTTTGGTCGGTCTTGTAAGATGTAGTCAGTGGCAATTGTTGATGGATGTGCTATGGTTGAGATGTGAACAGCTATGTTGGTGTTGGAATTGGGATTCAGGCTGCCAAAACCTGTGCAATGTTTTCCTTTGTTCATCATGACAAGAAAAATGTAATATAGCCTGAACCATGAAGGAAATTCTTATAAGTGCCAAGTGCCAAAGTGAAGCAAATTGCTTTTGCATAGAAGCAGGGAAGATTGTTGTGGCATGGAAGCAGAAAAGATTGCTTTCACATGATGTAGGTAGAGACTGTCAAAGATGACCAGTCAAAACTACCTATAGCAGTAAAAAGATGCACCATGGTTCATGAAGGTCAGGATGCACATGTTTTGGATGGGCAAAGTACCATTATCATCTTCAAGAAATCCATCATCCTCCTGCACAGAAGTTCATGAGTTGGCGACTGAAAAAAAGGGCTCAAATGATGAATGAGGCATAATAAGCTCAAGAAGGCCGATGGAGAACCACTCTGATGCCAAGTCAGGTATGAGGCCAGTGGACACCAAGTCCGAGGCAAGCCAGACACCAAGTCTAGCACAGGAGGATGATGGGACACAAGAGGAGGGATGCCAGAAATGATTGTCAATGCCAGTGAAATTTTCGAAGTCTGCCATATTATTATTATATATTTCGTTGATTGCTAAATTAATACCCATCAAACACTTTTCATCCAACTGGCTTATTCCATGTTCTCCTATCTTTCTCCATCTTTCTCATGCACTTTCATTTTTCATTTGATGCCATAAAAAGGCTCATGATTCCAGTTGCTATTTTAGAATAAGCAAGGTTTCTGCATCGTCAGACACACCATAACCAGAGTGAAATTTCAAGTTCCCCTTTATTATGTAAGTCAGAAATTGTCTGTTTTCATCCAGATGGATCCCAGGATGCCAAAATCAGTAGATTATTGGCTGATCAAGCTGAAGATTGCCAGACTTCCAAGTTCAACTTCAACTTCAACTTGAAGTCTGTCCTCGATATACTTGATCAGCGCTATCATAGCTATCATGTTTGAGAACGATTATCTTCTCACAGCAAAATATAATAGCAGCTACTGATCTCATCATTTGTCAGGTTGATACTTATCATCATGAACCCTAACTACTGGGTTCCCACTTCTGCCATGCAGAGCTCCCCTATTAGTAATATCACTTCCCATCACACTCCAAGACTTCCAATCATGCCAGTGAACTCTGTTACAAGTCCTTCTGACAAGACATCTTGTTCGACATCACCCCCAGGTACAAAATTAGCAAATATGATCACAGCCAGCACTGCTGGATGGAGTGATACATCACATGAAGCCCAACCTGAGGGTTTGGTATACCACAGGTGTGTAACTGGCATGCCCGAACCAAATGAGTTTTCTGTCATCATGTTGTAAATTTGCACAGCCAGTATCATCAATGCCTCCAGCATGGATGGAGACATAGTTATCACAGGCATAGACCAAGAGCATCACTTACCAGACAACTTAATGGATAAGACATTGAGGGTACATCTTATGACCTTGGAAGCTTCAGCTGCCATCCTTGTGCACACTGCAGGGTGGCAAGGTTATTGCAGCTGCCTATACCCCAGACTCAGGTGCAGTCTTAATTACAGATGCAGCTGCAGTGAATATAAAGTCTGAGTTGGACATGGCTGCAGACCACCCGGTCCTTGTGGACACAGACAATGTAATCTTGGTAGAGTCAGAATCCAGGCTGTACCCACTAAATATCATGGCAGTCCCTAATCCTGAAATGGAACCACAGGCACCCACACCCCACAATCCCCATAATCTCAGAGTTGTTGAACCAGGCCAGAATCTTTGGAAAGAGTTCAAGGATGGATATAAATGGGCTTATGTGCTAGTGTGAGTTGTGTATCCGCTCACTGGTGATCCATTATTCTCACCCCTGTCTGAATCAATCAGCTCACAACTGCCTTTGTCAGACCATGGAAATACAGTGTGTGGCTACCTTAATGATTACAGGCTTGTGGATACAGCCATGCAACAGGCTTATTCCTCTCAATTCTCTTGCTATCTTCTTTCGGTGTGCTGGTGAAAGATGCACCAATAAATTATGTCCTGTCCAGCCATCAGTCTGATTTATAATCTTGCACAATGTTCAGATGAGATGTTACAGGAATTCAGCAACATATTTTCTCAAGAAAATTTCAGCTATGGCTCGGGTGATAGAATGCTTGCCAGATTATTGGCACTCAAATGTGCTGACTCAGCATTCACCAACATAGTGGGTGTTTTTAAAGGCAATGTTGAGCATGATGTTGGTCATCTCAATGCGTTAATATCTGCTGTGCAAGCAGTGCCAAAAGATTCCATCAATCAGTGTAATGCCCAAGTTTACACTAAAAAAACTGTTGTAGGCTTTCACCATCTCCTTGTCAGCTGCTTCATTCTAAATGCAAGAACTCTTGCCAAGTTAAATAGACAAATATTTTTCTGCTGGAAGGGACCAGATGAAAAGCCCAATGAAAAGGTCATACTAGGTAATCTATCAGCCGATGGGACGAGACAATGCAAGATTGTTGGTCTTTTTATCAATCTTGAGCAATACACCCAACTTCTCCTTTTCATTTTGTCCTCCAAAACATTCTCAACCCACTTAGGAATCGTGGCTGGAATCCTGAATGATGACCTGCTTCCCTCATGCAGAAATCTACTATCGTATGAGTTATGTATACAAGGCTGCCTACATAACTGGTCCTTTGATGGGTAGAGATATAGGTGATGATACAAAGAATAAGGGCATCAATGGGAGTGGGGGCATCAAAGAGGAGAGTAAGGATGTCAATGAAGAGAGTCAGGATGTCAAGGACAATGATTATCTGGATGAAAGTGATACATATACAAAGGTGGGCCAAGCTTAGCCATTCTCTTAAAACAATGCTAAATTAGTTCTAAATCAGCTTCAACCATCTGATTTGGATCTCAAGGGAGTTGTCAAATGGACAAAGACTTTCATCTTTCAATTCTTTGCAAAACATGTGTTGGAAATCCACTGTAGAAGACTTCCTAAGGAAGAAGTCCATTTTACTATCATCACCATGGACTGCTCAGGATTCTGGTTTCCATCCTGGGCCCTTACACATGACACAATCAAGAAGGCACTGTACTTTCAGTTGTCTCCCAATAGTGACAATTTCGAGCAGGAAGTGAAGAGGCTCATCACCAGATTCAGAAAAGAAATTCTGTCGGCATCATCTATCAGGTGTTGCCTAAAGCAGTACCTTCAGAACAGTATCAATGCATGCCAGTCAGAGGATGCCAATGCTCAGGCTGTACCTGTGCATGATATATTTCCAGGTACACTTCACTGCGAGGCAGTGCTTGTGGCAATCAGCAATACCCTGATCGTGCTATCTTAGACAAGAACCAGACATTGATCAATATTGCACAGGTACTCACCTCACTAACACTCTCACATAATCAGTTTGACTGATTTTCGTATGGTGGCAGGCATTGAGACAGAGCCCCAGCATCATGGTATCAAAACTATGCTGTCCTGCTTGCTGGTGGCTTCTCCAGATTTTAAGTGAGTCTGACACACCTTCAACATTGTTCACCATTCATGGCTATCATTCTGTGCCATATCCAATTGAAATGCCAGCATGGCTTCCTGAGGAGGTCATCAGCAAACTGATTAAATTCTTCCAACCTGTACTGGTCAATTTGCTTAATTCCATGGACATCGGGCATTTTCATGCCTATGAGAAATTCAAGAAGGTCCATCGGTCTCAAGAAAGTGAGTTGAACATCAGCGAGACAAGTGCTGCCAGTAGCAACATCTTGGACAGTAACAAGGGGCTTGGCACTGCATTAGATGAATTTGTGCATAACCGGATCAGCATGCATGGGTGGCCTACATGATGGGGAATGGACTGAATTGCAGGTGGTTTACTTAGTTCACTCAAGTTCATCTGACTTTCTTTGTATATTTGTTAAGGGTTGTGATCACACACAATTTCAACTTTGTTTGCCCACCAGTCTTGACAAGTCTGACATCATGTGAATTGTGACTGGGAGTTTTCTTGCACTTCTTTTATGTAAGAACCTCCATCATTGCTCTCACCACTCTTGTTGTGGTGGATGCCCTGTTTCAGTCTTTCTTTGTTGCTCATATCCTTAAGCTGTCATTTCCTTTTTGGGGCAGACTTGGTGTCTATCCACTTTTTGTGTCTGACTTGGTGTCAGTACATTCATTTCTGGTTTTGATCCCTCAATAATACATGTTCTCAATTCTGGTGTTCAATCTTGTTGTTCAGTCATTTCCTGTTTCAGTGCATCAGTTCCATCCCTCCTTTTTGCTTACCCACATGCATATCCCTCAGGTGTTGACATGCCGGATGTCTTGGATGACAAACACTCTTGAAAAACAATGATGGCTATTGCAGTAAGCTCTGCGAATAGAGTACAATGCTTTGTTCACTGACTTTGGTACTTTGTGCAGTCATGCCAATTGGTCCCTTCGATGGCAAGGTTGGGGCAATCATCCTCGATGATGTTTCATGTATCACATTTCCAAACTAAAAACACATTCCTTACCCTCCACTCGGTGACCAATGTCCATTACAGCTGCGTGCCAACTCTTGTTACACTGATGATGACCCCATCCTCTGGCTGCAACCATTCATTCCCTACTTCTTGCACTATGGAGCAATTCCACAGCCCTGCTCACTTCCCCTGCACCATATAATTTGGTGGACACCTAATGTCCATGAACATTTCTGGCATCATGTACATCCAGCACCCCCTATTCACAGCTTAGGAAAACTTTCAAAAGCTATATTCATGGAACTGAAAATATCTGTTGATTATCTATTAAATCATGTGAGACTTTATCAAGCTGATGCTCCTGCCAACAAACAACCCCCGATACTTCAACCTGCAGTCAAGATCCTGGAGCATGGTCTTGCTCAATTAGAGTCTGGCTACACTAACTTTTGGCAAATGGAGTTCAGCATGCAGGATGTGCAACAGATGTGGCTAGAGATTACTGCCTTGCTAGACTATATGCAAATTTACAAACCTCAAATGGGCGGGTATGCTCCAAGTGCCTCTCAAGTTGCTGATATGGTTGGCATTTTCATGCATGATCTATGAGTTGTTCAGGATTTCATCACAGCAGGTCTCCCTTGTTGGCTGATCCATCCAGCATCTGATTTCACCAATCAAATCATCCTGAAGATTGTCACACCACAATGTGCAGAAGGTATTGTCACTCTAGCCACACATCAATTCCCTTATCCAGTCCTGTTCACTGGTCTGGCATCATTGCTGGAAAAATATCACAAGATCCACCAATATGCCAGGAATTTCCTACATGCACCCAACCCTTTCAACACCTCAATTGTTTCCTCATCAGTCAACACTTTAGAAAATTTATTAGTCAATACTTGCCAGCCAGGTCGGAGCCAAATTGGTAAGCATTGATAATACTCAACCAGGAAACCCAAACAAAACACCTAAAAAGAGCTTCATATTGTATAACACAGGTTACAGGAAGGTAGCGAATATCGAGACCTAGGTCAAGGTTGGGGGGGTTAATAGTGAGGGATATAAAGGGATATCGAACAGAGTTCAAGGAAATATCGAGGGTTCAATGAAATATTGAGGACACAATAAATGTTTGGTCGATCAGAGTACAAGGAACAAGTATTATGAGAAGAGAATCCATGGGGATGTAATGAGCGAGGTAAAAGTGAGGAGAATATGATAATAGCAAGGTAGAGACAAGGGTCAGGAGGTTCAATAATAGAGGTGCAATGATTTATTGAGGAAGATCGTGATGATTTTGCAAAACTTTGAACTAAGATGGAATACTTGGACTCAAGTGTACGATCACTTGAATCACACTACTGAGATGATAATGTGAATGATGTTCTTTTGAAAAAAGTACCTAATACAATGTTTATATGACATATGAAAGATAGTACTAAAAAGGAAATTGAACATGAGGCCTACATGAAGTGGGATGAGAACGGTAATATGGGGCTAAATAGGATGGGTAGATGATGAAATGATGCGAATGTGAGACAAATGAAAGGGTATCATGCAGTACATACATGTGTTCCCTTTGAGGAGTCTGAAATACTTCAAAAATTGTCTCATGTCCTTCAAAACACGATCCTGTCTATTGTTCCTCATGTGATAAGCTTGTCATATGATGTCACAAGGTGTGGGGGTGTGGTACAAATGTCTGATAATAATGAATACAGCTGCCAAAGTGCTCAAAGTTTGATTCAACTTGTTAGAAGTTGATCGATGAAGATTGCGATGATCAAGGAGGGTTCAAAGACATTTGTAGGGCTCATAAATTGATCAAAAAGTGTATCTGGACTTGCCAAACATATTGCAAAGTTGTTCAAAGAAATTTGATGAAGATTGAGGTTGATCAAAGAGCTTGAGAATTATTGAGGGCTCGATATTGTTCATGGTCAATTGAACATTCGTCACATGATTGAAACTTATTGAATAAGGTTTGGAGGGGTTGTATGAGGTTTGGGAAAGTCCTGCTAGTGCTCGAAGTTACAACAAAGAGGTTTGAGGGGCTCGATATTGTGTGATATTGCTCAAAAATGCAATCAAAGTAGTTCGAGGTCGATTGGACTACTGCATAGACCTGTTATCCACAATGCAAAAAGTACTGGTGTGTCTCCCAAGTACTACCTGCAATGTGGATGTATCAGTGTGTTTCAGATTGTTCATACTGTCTCTCACCCCCTTGCAGGCCATCTACAGCCATCTTGTCCTCCCAGCCACAACAAGTTCCACCTGATTGAGAACAATACATTGTTTCGATACCTATCAGTTCCTGGGTCTCAGCTTTAGCTGCTGTAGACACTAATCCTTCTCGAGTGGACCCCAGATACTGATCACCTCATGACCACAAATACCTTTTCCCTGAACCTGGCATCTTTGCGACTGCTAATGAAGTCTGCTGCACCACATATTTTGCAACATGGAGTGCAATTGAACTGGCATGCATATATCACCTCCACATGCCTTCATCTTCCATCACCCATTTGTTGAATCAAGAGTGGCACAATGTCCTTATCAGTGATATTAAATACAAAACTCCAAATGCAAAGTCAGCCCAGGCCTGGGAAAATGCTCAATGTCTTCTTGGCTCCACCCTTGAAGAACTGGACATTCAGATCAATGATGCACCATCTCTGACTATTGGGCCTTCATTGCCAGACTCAGAGGCTCAAAAAATACTTTGGAAGCTCACAGAACTGAATTTTTGTTTTGAGCTCCTGGGGTTGGATAAACATGTTAACCCATCAAATCGCAATGAGGATGCCCATCAAGACCTTATTTGTGAATGTTTTGGCACTAGATGCCTTCTCATTGCTGATCACTGGTCAGCAAACATGGGATTGGGCTCTAGTGACTGGTGTAAGAGGTTGCCCTGCTTGCTACTGCTATGCATTACAGCTTGAGGAAGCTGTTACAATGTTCTATACTGACTGTTTCTTCTATTTTTTTGGTCATGCTCCCATCATACTTGCCTGTCTTCCCTAATCATCTTTCTCCTGTTTTTTGAGTCATCATCATGTCATTCTTAACACAATATGGTCAACATTACTTCAGACACATTTTGCACATTTCATCAGACTGCATAATATTATTATTGGAAGATAAGGAACAGAGAGTGTTTCATTAGTATGTGGCTTGGGTTGATCCCTTTCCCTATTATTATTAGGTGTACAGCATCACTGTGGCCCAAATTGGTGGGTGGCCAAAGCATCATTGTGTATTGCAATTACTAACCGTTCAGTTATAACACCAATATATGTGTGTCTTTTGCTTTTCTGGGTTGCCATAACGCAAATATTGTCCTTATTACACAAGACTTCTCTCACTTTCTAAATTTCCCCTCACCAGCATTTTTTCCTAAATTATACTAAATCCGGTGTGATAGTCTTTTTTTTGACTCTTGATGAGTCACCAGAATTTGGGGTCAGTAATATGTGATCAGGCCTATTTAATCAGGTCCTCACTGCTCCCCCTCTTGCATTATTTCAGTGATGGCTTCCCCAATTCCTTCCACCAATGGCCATCCAACTCCTCAACAGCAACCACCCCCAAGATCTCAGCCCTGCCATCCGATTCAGAGGGAAGGTGGCTTTCATATCAAGAATCTCACAGCAGCAGAACAAGCCTTGGAAGATTCTATGAACTGGTTGAGTTTGCTGCTGCCAGAAGTCCTTGGGAAATGAACACATGAAGATGGATCAGGCGAGGGTAGTGATTCTGAACCAGATGAGGACAGTGTAAGAAATGATGAGCAAGGCACTTCAACAATGCAGCCTCAGTCATCACAGCCTTCAATTAACAATGTAACAGCCTCAACTCGATGGTATGCATTGAAGAAGAAGCTGTGTCCTGAGCAGCATCATGAATTAGATGCCTTCTTATTAGTAAGTTTTTTGATACACTTTTGACACTTATGTCTGATCATTGGGCAGGATACAGCACTTGGGAGGCAGGCTAAGTTACTCACATGTGTGTTTGTGCTGGAGAATAAACTCGACATGATTCAATCAGTGGCTCCACCATATCAATTGTCCAAAGAATTGAAGGCATGAATAAATGTCATGCTATTCAGTACCCTCTCTAACCCCCCTATAGACCAATAACTATGGCATGGCCATCATGCTGTCCACTAATATCAGTGCCTACAAAGGAGATGTACCTTGCAATCATGTTTTGGTGTGTATTCCACCTATCATATGGACTGGCTAATTCCCTCACAGGACATTCTCAAGTGGTATCAGTTTGATTGCCAGCAGGAGTTGAACATGATCATGTGAATTGGGAGAAAATCTCTACTTTTGTCAGCTATTCACTAACTCAGTCTTGCTCAAGTGTCAAGAAATTGGTACATATCTATATTCCAGTGATAATACTCAACCAGGAAACCCACACAAAACCCTACAAAAGGCTTCCTGTGGTATAACACAGGTTAGAGGAAGGTAGCGAGGTGGTTCTAAACTTCAACAAGGTAAACCAAGGTTATACAAACTAAGAGCAAGATATTTTGAGGGTGTTCAATTGAGGTTCAAGGAAAGATCAAGGTCATGATAAAACTTCAAGGTTGCTGATACATCCACATCGCAGGTAGTACTCAGGAGACACACCAGTATGTTTTGCATTGCACATAACAACTCTATTCAGTAGTCCAATCGACCTTGATTGACCTTGAACAACTTTGATGGCAATTTCAAGCAATATTGCACAATATCAAGCCCTCGAACATGCTCGATTCTGACTTCAAACACTATTACAACTCTCTCATACCTCATATGACCCCTTCAAACCTCATTCAATAAGTGTCAATCACATTACAAACATTTGATCAGCTCTGAATAATGATATCGAACTCTCGATAATTCTCGAGCTCTTTCGATCAAGCTCGATCTTTGTCAAACTTCCTTGAACATCATCATGATATTTTCCACAACTCCATATATATGTATCGATCGATTCATGAGCCCTACAAACATCATTGAACCAGTTGTGATCACTTCGAACATCATCAATTGAGCTCGATCAAACTAGAGTGCTTTGAACCCATATCAAGCTACTTCGCACACTTCAGTGGCCATATTCCTTACCATTGGAGACTCATACCATCCTCCCCCATCAAGCAAGATCATATGACAAGCTTACCACATGAAGAACAATAGACCAGGTTGCACTTTGAAGGACATGAGAGGATTTTGAGGTATTTTGGACTGCTCAAAGGGAACACATGTATGTACTGCATGATACCCTTTTGTTTGTCTCACTTTTTGCATCATTCTATCATCTACCTGTCATTTTTAGACCCATTAAATCATTTACATCCTGCCCCATGTAGGCCTCATGTTTTATTTCCTTTTTAGTCCTATGTTTTTCAAACCTATATAACATTGTATTACCTACCTTTTCCAACAAGAAATAATTCCTCTTACTTCTCTATTGTCTGATTTAAGAGCTCCCACTCTTGAGTCCAAGTCTCTAGTCTTTCTCAAAGTTTTGCAATATCATCACAAACTTCCTTGAAAATTGTCGTATTGTTGTCTCAAAACATATTGAACATTGTCCAGCCATCACCACTTCCATTGATAAGACCACCTCGCATCTGGTACTCGGAAAACACCCTATAGTTTTTGCATTGCACATAGGAACATCTACAAACAGTTAGATCGTTCTTCGAATGCATTCTCAAGCAATATAGAGCGATATTGAGCCATCAAAAGTCTTTGTACCCAACATCGAACATTCACAGGAGCACACACATGTTGTATGACCATCTCTGACCATCATTTGACAAATATTGATTGCATTTCGAACATTCAATTGAGCTTGAACAAACATATTGAGGTCTCAAACTTTTCGAACTATTTAGAACAAGCTCAAACTTTGATGATCTTCTTCGAACCTATTTGAACCCCTCTGGAAGATCTTTCTCACATCTATAGAGTCTATCTGAACAATCTATGAACATCTGCAAACATCCTGAACATTCTTGAACAACTTCGAATGACCTTGAAAATCTTCAAACAAACTTTGGACGTACTTCATGCACCTCAGTGGCCATTATCTCATCATCAGACACTCGTACCGCACCCCCACACCTCATGACATAATTTGACAAGCCTATTGCATGGAGAACAATAGATAAGATCATTATTTGAAGGACATGAGAAGTATTTTCAGATATTTTGAACTCCTCAAAGGGAACACAAGTTTGTACCTTTTGATTTCACTTTGTTTACCTCCTTTTCACATCAATTCATCATTTACCCATAGTTATTAGCCCCTTTTGATTACAGCCTGCCTCATGTTCAACATATGGACACTTTCCTTTTTAGGACTACTTTTCATATGTCATATATACTTTGTATTATGTACTGTTTCAGAGAGAATCCAATCATGTTATTGTCCCAATAGTCTGATTCAAGAGGCTGTACTCTTGAGTCCAAGTATTTCATTCTAGTTCAAAGTTTTGCGATATCATCAAGAACTAGCTTGATATTTTATAGAACCTCCATATTGAGCCCCTTGTCCCTCGCTTATTCCTTGCTATTATCATATTCCCCTCACTTTCGATCCCATTGTCATCCTCCCATTGTCTCTCCTCTCATTGATTTCTGTAGCCTGATCAAGCTTGATATTTGATCAAACACCACTTGTTATTCCTTGCATTCCCTCACTATCGAGTCCCCCAACCTTGTCCTAGGTCCTGAAGTACAGTATCACCTTGCTACCTTCCTCTAACCTGTGTTATACCATACAAAGCCTTTTGTAGGGTTTTGTTGTGGGTTTCCTGGTCGAGTATTATCACTGTATTAGTACCTATTAAACCTCCCATCTACATCGTTCCCATCCTCCTTCACATACCTGACTCATTCCTTGAACATCTTGAACATCTATTGCAACCTCAATCTTTCCTCAAACTTCAATTGAAACCCTTGACATATCTCACTTTCAGTTAGTATAATCTTGGTTTACTTTGCTGAAGTTTAGAACCACCTCACTACCTTCCTCTAACCCATGTTATACCATACAAAGCCTTTTGTAGGGTTTTGTGTGGGTTTCCTGGTTCGAGGAATGAGTCAGATATGTGAAGGAGGATGGGAGCAATGTAGATGGGGGGTTTACCTGTGTTATACCATATGAAGCCTTTTGTATGGTTTTGTGTGTGTTACAAATCTTGTGAGTGGTAGATGGACCAGATATTCTTTTCTTTTCTTTTCCTCTTCCATTATTCATTCTTGCTTACTATTCCAATGGACCATCACCCTATTGCCCCCTCTGATTCTTACCTTCTTCTTACCAACCATCCCCCTATTATTCCCTTGACATTTATCCTTTATTGTTTCCTCCTATTGTTTCCTATCTAATTGGTAGATAAGGACTATTCTTCCTGTATATAAACTGTAGTACTTAGAGGTCTTGCTCTTCAGCTTGACCTGAGCAATTCATGTTCTCAACTCTACAAAAGCAGACCTGCCCTCGGCCACTCAGAAAGCCTCTGAGTTGGTAAGACAGAACACATTACTGAGAAAGCCTCTGGTAACAGATAGAATGACTAACTGTTGATTGACTATATCAATACGAGTGCTTGTACTTGAGTTGAGGCTATTGTCTTAACAAAAGGTCAAGCTGAACATCGACACCCTCTTACCCCAAGAGTAGGCAAACATGTCTCGAAGACAGCAGTCTGCTGATTGACCACCAAGAGGAGCCACCACCAAAGACAGGCTCTGGTACAGTTACCAAGGAAGACAAACTAGGTTTTTAGAAACACAGGGAAAGTGGTTCACCAAGTCAGAACCAGGACAACCAGGGAAATTTTTGAAACAAGAAGACTTCTCAGCTGAGGAAGAAGAAGAATCACTGAAGATTAAACAGGAATCTCCAGAACTGCCAAAACTTACCTTTTTCAATGATGATGATGACCTATACACTGATATGACAAGTAGAGAAATCAAGATCAGGGCTCCGTCTGATTTCACCAGAGATCAAACCAAGACAACAAAGTTTCCCCAGGAAGTGTCACTCTTTCTCCAAGTAAATGAAGTGATCTATGATACTGATGAGAAGCGGATCATCTTTGCCCTCTCTTTCATGAATGGGGGAACAGTGTTGGCATGGGCACTGGAACGAGGAAGTAGAACCAATTTAGGAACTTGGGAAGGGTTTGTGACAGAAGTGAAGGAAGCTATTCCCCCTATAGATGATGCAGGGTCAACCCAAACAGAAATGAAGACCCTGAAATAGGGCGACAACCTGGAAGATTACATCAGCCAATTCCTTATCTTGAAAGGAAGATCAGGACTCACCAAAGATACTGTCCTCATTGAATACTTCATGGACAGCTTAAAACCGGCTCTCCTCGACAAAATTTTCACTATGGAGAACGTCCCGATCACCCTGGATGGAATGATCAAAGCCACATCAAAATATGATGGGAATTGGAGAAGAGTGAAGGCCATCACAGGAAAAGCATGGGAGATCCATGAGAAGAAAACCACTCCTCCTCCCAAAGTTACGAAACTGATGCTGGAGATAAACCGACTATCCCAGCAAGAGCAAACTGAACACATGCAGAAAGGACTCTGCTTCATATGTCACAGCCCCAGACATAGAGCTGCTGATCACAAGCATGGGAGTTTCCTGCAGCTGAACCAACAGACAAGCAACCGCAAATACCAATGACCAGAGCAGATGAACCGCTTCTTCACAAAGAAAAAGGGGGCAGAAGCGTATGCAAACATCAAAGCTATTCTGGGAGATTTAGACAAAGAGGAAAGAGGAAAGACCCTCGCACTCATGGAGGAAACACGTTTTTAATAAAGCAGCCTGCACCAATGCCAGGTACCACTGAACTTTCTGTATGCTCTGTACTACTAGCCACTCTAGACAACCAATTGATGCATTTACCTATTAGAGTGGGGACAGATGAAGGAAAAGACATTGATACGAAAGCCCTCCTTGACTGCAGGGCAGGGGGAGTCTTCATGGACCACAAATTTGCCGAAACGCACAAGATAAAACTACACAAACTGGCATAACCGGTCTCAGTACGAAACATGGATGGAACCCCAAACAAGAAAGGAACTATCACCAGGTGCACTAAAGAAGAAATGATAATCCATTGGAGAAAAGAGAAGCTAGCATTCTTAGTCACTGGATTGGGAAATGAATCAATTATCCTGGGACTACCATGGTTACAAAAGGTACCTTGCTCAAATATGAAGGATCATAGAAAAAAACCAGGAAATATCATGGCATACTCAGAAAGAGAAAGGCACCCAAGACAACTGTCGAAGAAATCCCAGATGACGACCAGCCCACCAGTATATTCTGCATGGTCAGAAGACTGCAGGAGTATGATCTGGGAGACCTGACCACCAGAGAATTCACTGAAGAAGGACAATCTACAACCACAGAAAGGAATGACCTATGGATCAAGATAAAAACATCAGTATCTCAGCACCTGGCACATGGCCCAGAACAAGAAAAAGGCAAACCCCTCGAACAGCTTTTACCTCCCGAGTTTCTTCACTGGAAAAAGGTATTCAAACAAATGGCATTGGAAAGATTCCCAGACCCAAGACCCTGGGACCATGCTATTGATCTCAAACCAGATTTCGTTCTGAAGGATTGCAAAGTTTACCCTCTCTTGCTTACCAAACAGCAGAAATTGGACGAATTTATCGATGACAACTTACAGAAAGGGTATATCTGACCTTCAAAATCCCCAATGGCCTCCCTCTTCTTCTCCATAGCAAAAAAGGACTCTGAAGTGCTCCAACCTTGCCAAGACTACTGATACTTGAATGAAGGAACCATCAAGAATGCCTACCTGCTTCCCTTGATCAGAGATTTGATGGACAAATTACAAGGCATGCAATGGTTTATGAAAATGGACATCCGCTGGGGTTACCATAATGTCCGAATAAAAGATGGGGACCAGTGGAAAGCAGCATTCAAAACCAACAGAGGATTATTCGAACCGACAGTAATGTTCTTTGGGTTATGCAACTCACCCCCTACCTTTCAGGCAATGATGAATGACATCCTCAAAGACATGCTACATGAAGGATGGGTAATAATCTACATGGATGACATTCTCATCTTTTCCAAAGGAAAATGAGAGCACCAAATTAGGACAGAACAGGTCTTGCAATGACTCCAAGAACACGACCTCTACCTAAAAGCAGAAAAGTGTAAATTTGGTGTACAAAAGGTAGAATTTCTAGGAATGATCATCAAACCTAACAAAATTTCCATGGACCCAACGAAACTGGCTGGGATAGAGGAGTAGCCTGAACCAACCAACATAAAAGTGGTAAGATCATTCTTGGGTTTCGGAAACTTTTATAGAAAATTCATTAGACACTTCGCCAATCTGGCGAAACCACTCAATGAATTAACAAAGAAAACCAAGCAATTTGAATGGACCTCCAAATGTCAACTGGTGTTTGGTGCCCTCAAGAGGAAATTCACTGAAACTCCAGTACTACTGATGCCCGACTCCACCAAACCTTTCTCAATAGAATCGGATGTGTCGAAATGGGCCATGGGAGCAGTCCTCCAGCAAAGAGACATTAATGGAGACTGGCATCCTTGTGGTTATATCTCTCACTCGTTTACCCCTACAGAAAGGAACTATGAGATTTATGACAGGAAACTCCTAGTGATTATACAGTCACTGGAAATGTGGAGACACTACCTACTTGGCTCAGAACACCTGACGATCATCCTATCCGACCACAAAAACCTCACCTACTTCAGAACCATGCAAAAACTCAACAGAAGACAGGCCTGATGGAGCCTATTCCTCTCGGAATTCAACCTACAGTTAGTGCACATTCCTGGATCACAAATGGTACAGAGTGACACACTATCCTGAAGGGAAGATCATGTCCCCAAAAACCATACTGACAATGAAGATGCTACTCTCTTACTGGACAACTTATTTGTTAACTTCATTGACACATCAATACATGATCTGTTCGCCAAACGAATCATGAAAGAGGACCTGGTACAAGATGCAATCAAAGCCCTCAAGGAAAAAGGGACCCCACTGATCAAATCATGCTTGGAAGACTGGAAGGTAGAAGATGGCTTATTTTTCTTTAATAACAGATGCTATGTACCCAACAACATAAATCTTCGAAGACAATTAGTGGAAAAATATCACAACTCGCTACCTGGAGGACACCCCAGACAATGGCAAATGACTGAACTACTACAGAGAGACTACTGGTGGCCCAGAATGGTCACATTTGTCAAGAACTATGTAAAGGGATGTGCAGCCTGTCAGCAGATGAAGGTCAACACTCACCTGATGACACCACCTCTATCTCCCATCAAATCTGATGCGACACACCCATTTGCACTTGTAACTACTGATTTCATCATAGACCTACCTGAATCTGATGGTTTTGATGTGTTGATGGTCATGGTAGACCATGGGCTTACCAAATGGGTAATTCTAATCTCTTGTAACAAAACCATTGATGCTATAGGAGCCGCCACCCTTTACCTGGATTATGTGTACAAAAGGTTTGGCCTCTCTGATAAGCTAATCTCTGACAAAGACCTGAGATTCGCCTCTCAACTGTTTCCAAGAACTTGGACGAATCCTTGGGATTAAATTGGCAATGAGTACCACTTATCATCCACAGACTGATGGGGAAACTGAACAGGTAAACCAAGAGATCGAAGTTTACCTTTGGATGTTTTGTTCTAACAACCCAGAGGATTGGAAGCATCTCCTGCCCATGGCAGAATTCATGCACAACCAGAGGATGCATTCAGTACAAAAGAACTTCCCATTTTACCTCATGATGGGCTATAATTCCACTTCCTTATATGAAAACTAATGTACCAGAATTAGAAAAAGGGATTGTCCTCCTCCAGAAAGCATGAGACAAAGCCTTGGCAACTCATGAACTCACCAGACAGATGGTCTCCGAACGAGTACATCGAAACTTCTCCCCATTCAAATTAGGACAGAAAGTATGGCTTGAAGCGAAGAACTTAAAAATTGCCTATCCATCTAGCAAACTGGCCCCGAAATGTCAAGGGCCATTTACGATAAAAGAAGTTCTCAACCCTCTAAATTACCGACTAGACCTCCTGAAACAATGGAGAATACACCCAGTCTTCCATGCTGCCCTCCTCACTCCTCATTTCAAAACTGATACCCACAGACCAAACTTCTCAGAACTGCCACCAGACCTTATTGAAGGAGAAAAGGAATATGAAGTAGAAGCATTAGTCATGCACAGAAAGAAGGTGTGAGGATACCACTACTTGATAAAATGGAAAGGCTACCCAACCTCAGAGAATTCTTGGGAGCCAGAGCAAAACTTATCTCATGCTAAAGAACTATTGACAGACTATAAAAGAAGAAAGAGACTCTAACAAAAAAAAAAAAAACAACAACAACAAATACTATTACCATCGACAGAGCCCTTCCTATCGCCTCACATATCCTCCCCAGTTACCTATTCCTATCCAACCACAACAACCAACCAGGCATCTGACAAGCCCTGCTCCAACACCCCAATCTAGTCCCCCTGTATAACACCTGGTCCCTTAACCAGCACATCCTTGCTAACACACAAGCACAAGAGTGCACCCTACTCTCCGCCCTCATCAATGCAGGGATCCTACCCATCCTATCACCTCTCCTTCCTCCATCCAATAACCAACCTTCACCAACCCCCTCCTCAGACAAGGTTGTTCAAAAGAAAGATAAAGGCAAGAAGGGACCCTACTGTTACATATGTAAATGAAAAGGACATTTCCTGTCCTACTGCACCCAGACTGCCTGCATTCACTGCAAGAAAATCGCTCCCGGACACCCTTCGGTCCACTGTCCCACTCTCAAAGAAGAACCATGTGATGTTACTTATTCCAACACCTTTGATGATGCTGCTTGGGCAAATATCACCAGAGAACCAATTGGGAACTATTAATCCCAAACAAGACCAAACATTGTAGATTTCCTTTTTCTATATATTTGTTTATTCCTCTCTCCTTCTTTTATATCCATTCACTTCACTCTTTACCTTTCAAAGCACCCTCTTCTTCTCTTCCTGATAAGATGTCCGCTACCACAATCTGCGAAACCACCACTACCTGCACCCTCTCCTCACTGCCCAAAGACCCCTGGCCTGTTAAACCTATCCTGATCACCTTCGCGATTGTGCTAGCCTTAGCTGCACTTTCATCACCCTTCTACAAGTTTCATGATAGCAAGAACACTGTTTCACAAGGGTGTCCCCTCCCACATACCCAAATACAACCAGCACCACCTGTTTTAACCATGATACCAATAATGAAGAACTAGAGCTAGACGACCTCCAGCCACCACCACCTATACACGTGCCAAGTGACCTCACCATCCCATCCCTGGCCAGGATAAGACAAATAACATTCAAACAATGAGCTACCCCATTGAGAGTCGAGATACCCTCCTCTCTGGCCACTCCCGAAAACCCCCTCCCATTTAGCGAACCTTCACTAATGTCTCCTATCTTAACACCCACTTCGTCACAGGTGCATCAGGCCATGTTCCCATCCCCAGCTACAGACTCAGCTAATCCCTCACCACGCCCATCATGGGGTTCAGGAAAGTCAAGGTTTTAGTGCAAAAAAATCAGTGATTTTCAGTGTAGAAATGGGGTAATGTTACGAATCTTGTGAGCAGTAGATGGACCAGATATTCTTTTCTTTTCTTTTCCTCTTCCATTATTCATTCTTGCTTACTATTCCAATGGACCATCACCCTATTGCCCCCTCTGATTCTTACCTTCTTCTTACCAACCATCCCCCTATTATTCCCTTGACATTTATCCTTTATTGTTTCCTCCTATTGTTTCCTATCTAATTCGCCTATTGGTAGATAAGGACTATTCTTCCTGTATATAAGCTGTAGTACTTAGAGGTCTTGCTCTTCAGCTTGACCTGAGCAATTCACATTCTCAACTCTACAAAAGCAGACCTGCCCTCAGCCACTCAGAAAGCCTTTGAGTTAGTAAGACAGAATGCATTACTGAGAAAGCTTCTGGTAACAGATAGAATGACTAACTGTTGATCGACTATATCAATAGGAGTGCTTGTACTTGAGTTGAGGCTATTGTCTTAACAGTGTGGGTTTCCTGGTTAAGTATTATCATTTTGGAGCCCACCATGAGGGGTTTCTAAATCATTTCATCACCTAAACAATCAGGAATTCCTTGGCTTAGGCCAACAGCAGCAAGAAAACTTTGCGATGAAACTCACCAAGCCTTTGCATCTCTTGAAGAATTGGGAGATATTCTAATACCTGTTCCAGAAAGCCAATTGACTCATCACCACCTATTCCCCTTGCCACAGCACGCACTCTCCAAATTACCTCTCGCTTCATCGCACATTCCTCGATTAAAAGCCTTCACCCCACAACCATCCACTTCTACTCTACTCACATCGACCTCGAAAATCATGGCTGCTACCATGATGATGCCTGCATGTGGTCACTCCACTGCTCCAAGATTCAATCCAACCCAGCCTCAAGAATTTCGTTGCTACTTTGACAAACTTGAATTGCTCTTTGGAGCATGTAACATCACCAATTCCGATATCATGAAGAACCATGCCTGTCAATATGTCAATATCGACACTTCCAAACTTTGGGAATCAATTCCAGAGTATGCAACTGGCATCTTGTTCAATAGCCTTCATCGCAATCCACAAACTCTACCCCAGCTCAGAAATGATCGCAAGTGGTCAATCTCGGACATGGACAAACTCATTCTCATTGGCAAACAACTTCAAGTTGGTAGTTTCAATGCAAACGATTTAGGGTTATACTTTCGAGCCTTCTATAATGTTACAAAGTTTCTGCATACTAAAAACAGGATATCAGAGGCTGAACAGAGCAGAGCCTTTGTTCAAGGCTTCCAACCCGGTTTATGGACATGAATCACTTGAAGGCTCAAACTTAAATTCCCTGACCACTACCAGACAACCCCTACCCACTCAATGATATTCATGAAGCTGCAAAGTTCATTCTAGCAGGTTCAAACACTTTGCATTCATTATCACTGCAAACATTGCCAACATCGACCTCGAATTCGGTACCTACAATCTCAACATTGGCACCTCAGATCAAGCAGGAAGACCTCACAGCAATCCTCAAGAAGTTTACAGCCACCCTTGTCACTGCTATGGCAGGTTCAAAGTCAAATTTGAGCCCTTGAACTACTAACACACCTGGATTTGATACCCTCAACAATTTAGTTTGTATTTTCTGTGGGCACTCTGGGCATTTCATTAGCAAATGTCTGGTTTGCAAGTCCTATATTAATGAGAGCAAGTGTAAAAAGAATGCTGAGGGAAAGGTAGTACTCCCTAACAGTCAATTTACACCTTGAAACATCCCAGGTCAATTCATTAAAGATCAAATCAATGAATGGCATTGTCAAAACCCAGAAACTTCAGTCACATCCTCACTCATGTACGGTATTGCCCATCACCAGTCTCATCACCCTCCCCCAGAGGTGTTTATCCCATTTCAATATTATCTAACAATTCCAAAGATTGTATTGCAGCCCTTGAACAGGAAATATTCACACTTTGAAGTGGTAAACAGTTTAATCAAGCTGATAAAAACCTCCCAGTTATACCAGATCCTCTGACCCACATGCACCCTACTACCTTGGCCCATATTGAGCAAATTCCAGAACTGCCAGTACCCTCGACTGCTCGAAATTTGACATCAAATGAGAATTCACCCTCGACAAATCCCCCAACCTTGAACTCAACCCCTACAACATTGAACCAGCCCTCGATGACTTTGCAACCCCCAATTCACCTGTTCACAGGTATCAAGGAAAATAGCTATTTGCCATCACACAAACAAAACATTGTGGGTGGTTCAAACCTCAAGATGGTCTATCATACCATACTCAGGCCCCCATTCAGAAGGACTCAATCGCCCAGGACATATTTGCACACTATGAAAACCCCCCTCATCACCCTAACATCCAAAGAACTTCTTTCTTTATCACCTGAAGTTTGTACTAAATGGCACAAACAGATCACCCTGAAATGAGTCCAACAGGCCCCTCAGGCCTTGACAACAATGTTCAAAGACAGTTCAATCATTGTTCCTGACCCCTATGAAACATACATCAGTTCACTCAAACCAGGTCAAACTGCACAACCCTTTGTCATCACAAAGGAATTGCATGGAATAAGGTCGATATACATGAACATTAATGGTGAAAGAAATATTGAGAGTGTTGTCGATCCTGGATCCTCTATAATGGCTATGTCGGAAGATGTCTGCCACAAAATTGGCCTTGCATACAATCCAGAAATTCATCTACCCATGCAATTGGCAAATGGTGGTATAGATGAAACGCTTGGTTTAGCTCATAACGTCCCTTGTGATCTCGGTTTGATAATTTTGTATATGCAGATCCACATTGTTTGCAACCCTGCCTATGACATTCTACTTGGCTGACCATTCAATGTTCTTACCGAGAGCATCATATAAAGCTATTGAAACAAAGCCCAGACTATAACAATTTGCAATCCAAACTTGACTCAAAGTATGACCATCCCCTCGATCCCCCACTCGAACCGTGGTCAAAAGATCATTCAAGAGGTTTTTTGCAAATAGAGGATGAGATTTTGAGTGGCCAATAGTGTGTGTTCATCATTTCCTTCGACCATTCTGACTCTTCAATATTTATTGAACATGCTGCTGCAATCCCCGATTTCACTTCCTCAACAACTTTGCCTTCTATTCCACATGCTGCCTTTCTCTCAGAACTCTATTTATCTGCTTCTGACCAGTATCTGACTCATAAACAAGCCTTGATGGCTTTCCTATTTACAGATGAACAACATCGAGTGAGTTCGATCAATATCAAGCAACTTTGATCAACCTCGAACAAACATGATATACTTTGAACACTTCTTCAAACCCCCCTTCCAACAATATTACCAACTCTCTACCAGCCTACATCCAATTGAAGAAGAAGTACAAGCCTGTTGCACTCAAAGTTCGACCAGTAATCACCGAACTCCCAAATCGATTTCAAATAGTTCAAAACATCATTGGTGATCCCCTTGAAAACATCCTGAAACGCAATCCCCATCCCCCAATATTCATCCCCACCCCTCAATATTCCCTCAAATGACAAGCAATAATTGACAAAAACCATCCTGGCGATTTCCTTTGGCCAGAAGAGTGAAAACTCATGCACAACTTTATTCAAAATCATGAAACAGGCTTCACATGGAACGATAAAGAACAAGGAACATTTTAAGAAGATTTCTTCCCTCCTATCGACTTTCCAGTAATCCCTCACACCCCATGGGTCAAAGGAAACATTCCAATACCACCTGGCATCTACAAAGAAGTTTGCAATATCATCAAAAAGAAGATTGAAGCTGGTGCATACAAGCCCTTGAACTCCTTGTATTGATTGCACTGGTTGCTCATCCTCAAGAAGGATGGAAAATCGCTTTGACCAGTCCACAGTCTTGAACCCCTCAATAAGGTCACCATTCAGCACTCTGGCATCGTCCTGATCCCCAAACACTTAGCAGAGCAATTTGGTGGATGAGCATGCAGTGGAATGCTCAATCTTTATGTGGCATTCAATGAACAAAAGGTAGCTGAATCTTCAAGAGACCTAATGACTTTCCAGACCCCCTTTGGCACACTTCAATTCGTTACCCTTCCAATGGGTTGGACAAACTCAGTACCAATCCTACACAACAATGTCAGCTATATCCTACAGCCCAAAATCCCCAAAGTCACCATCCCATATATCGACGATGTCCCAATCAAGGGCCCAATGATGTGGTATCAGCTCGCTGGAGGCAGATACAAAACTATCCCACGATTTGAAGATTCGTTTGGGAGCACTTTGAAAATCTCAATAGATTTATTCAGCAAGTAAAGTACTGCAGAGGGACATTTTCAGGTCATAAGCTCTTCCTTTGCATTGGACATGCCAGAGGCAGTCCTTGCTCAGGCAATGTAGTGGATGGCTATCAAGCAGTGATGATCCTATCTATGACATGCATGACTACTACTGACTAAGTCACATGACTATCTGGAGTAGGTGCCAGGCACCCTACTCCATGTGCCCCTCTCCAACATGGTGGTGTCCTCGCCACCTTAAGATTCTATCCACAATGCTATCTCCTTCTTCCACCTCCTCTGGTATGTCCTCATCATGGAAAAAACCCTGCCCAATTCCATCCAGCCCATGCTCTGTAATGCCACCCAGCCTATCATCACCCTGCTCATGCTCTTCTGGGGGCCCACAATCAGACTCCTTCATCTTTGTGATCATCTCTGCCTCCTGTTTCCTTCGCTTTGCATCTTCCTCCTTTACCTGTTTCATGAACTCCTCTTGCTGCTCTGCTAGTTCCGTACCATCCATAGGAACAAACTCATGCAACTGCCGTGCACTGAACTCCCCTTCAAATAGAGCACCATCAAGCATTTCAAGCTTATATGAGTTGGCAATATGGTCTGAGATCCTACAGGGTGGTGATCACATGGTGGCTAACTTCTTTTCCATGCTCAATGTTCCTGTGAGATTGTTTCAGTGGACTTGGACGAGTTGTCCACGATAGAATATGACTTCACCTGGTTTAGACTTGAGAACTTTGTGGTCAAAGGTGGCTTTGTAACATAGTGTGTGGTGGACAGCTTCAGCATATCCATCAAGCCATTGTTGAGCAACATATGCCATGTGAGTGTCGATTGTGGGGGGCATCAGGAAGGCTGTACCAACTTCCAAGGGTGTGTTCAAAGTGTTAACAACAATCCCAAGCAGTAGTTCCTTTGGCGAGAATTTCAGAGCTGGGAGGATCTGCCAATTAAGGATGCAAATGGCTTCTTCAAAATGATCTGGCCAGTTTCATGGCAGTTGTGCAACCCAAATCAGGAGCGCATAGACGGGCTAGTATGTATATAAATGAGCAATTTGTTGGCCCCTACACAAGACCGTTGACCCAGGGTGAGTAGGCAGATACCACATGAGTCTTCATCCCCCATTTTGCGCAGTGATCCTTCGCCTTGTTGCCTATGAAGTGTGTGCTGCTGTCTGTCATGAAGGTTTCTGGTGGTGTGAAATTATGGAAGATGTCCATCAAGGATTTTACCATTGTTTTCACACTGCCTTTCATTTTGAACTTGTGGCCCCACACATGTTGTGATGCTGTATCAAGGTATAGTCCGATGGTTTGGAATCCACCTTTACCCTTGGGCAGTGATAGGTAGTCACCCACGAGTAATTCCAAGGGATGTCATTGTGTAATTGGATTCAAAAGGGAATGTAGGTGTGTACCTCCGAATCCTTTGCAGTGTGCACATGTCATGATAGCTGTAATGATTGACAGGTCCAACTTAGGGCTCTGGATTTTATCCAGTAGGTGTATCTTGATACTGTCTTGATGAAAATGTCTGTTCTCAATGTGTTCCTTTCTTGCCAACTCTACTGCTTCCACTCTTGTTACACAATCTCACCTTGCTCATGCTCAAACACCTGTGCCTCCACCAACAAACCATAGCTTCCCATCTCCAATTTAATAGTTGAGTGCATGGTGCCATGTGCACATCTGTTCACATATGCAAGTGCTGTGATCCATCTCAAGTAATGCATCAATGACTTGGGAGAAAACCAGCTCACCATTAAAGCAATTTCTGAGTGCCGCATGTTCATCTGAGATCTCAATTTGAAGCATGTCATGGATGACACCTGTGGTATCGTCGAGGTCTGGGCTAACACTCCATTCACTTCCATCACCATGTCTCTTGGGTAGGCCTTCATATTGGTGACTGAGGCCATCTGCAATGTTCATGACACCTGGTACATGTCACACACCCACAATATTATGCGCCATTACACCATCATGCCAATGTGCATGGGTTGCATTCAGGTTTTTACTAAGGAGGACATCACATAGGGCTTGACAGTCAGTTTCAACCTCCACTGGGAATCCCCACAAGATGTCAGTGAATTTGTCAAAGCAAAATTTCAAAGCCACAAATTCAAAGGAGAAATGGTTTATACTTTTCCTTGGAGGATGATGTATGCTTTGATGCATATCCCAATGGGTGGAGTTGTATGACCATCTTCCCACCTGGCAGGATCATGGTGACCTTCTGCGAAAGCACTCCTGCGAATGTGTCCTTTGAGCCATCTGTTGTGAGTCTGAATGGGGTACCATCAAACTGTGGTGCCTGCAGAATGGGTTTAGATACAAGTCTCCTTTTTAGGTCTAGGAATGCC
The DNA here is from genome assembly GCA_003313805.1 of Tricholoma flavovirens. Taxonomy (NCBI): domain Eukaryota; kingdom Fungi; phylum Basidiomycota; class Agaricomycetes; order Agaricales; family Tricholomataceae; genus Tricholoma; species Tricholoma flavovirens. Next base: position 25,959 of record QLOK01014921.1, read on the forward strand.
TTAGTATGCTCTGGTTTCCAGATGTCTGTGAGCTTATAGTTGCACATGACACATTGATACCCTTGCTTCCCAAGACCTTTAGGGACATCAACAGTGCATAAAATGTCATGCAGTGGCTTCTTGACAATGGAGTAATCTTTTATGAGGTCATGGAAATATCCAGACAGTCCTAAGAACCCTTCAAGATGAGACACATCTTGTGGCTGGCTCCAGTTTACTATCGCAGTGAGCTTCGATAAATCTGGGCTGACACCATTTGGCCCCACTGTAGCTCCTGCAAACACTGCTTCGGTCATGAAAAGTCAGAGCTTGCTCAGTGAGAGCAAGAGTCCTTCCCGGCATACATGTTCTAGGAGCACCTTTAGCTTTCACATGCCTTCCTCAAATGTGTCTGATGCAGAGCCTCCATCATCACTGGACGAATGGACATGGAAGCCAGCTGTGAAGTCAAATACATGGATGTATCGATGGCCTGACAGGCATTGTTGCTTTGCCCATATGTCACCTTGGGGCATTGGCACAATCTCAGTGACTTTATTGATCTCCCTGAAATCATGACACATTCACCATTTGATGTCTGTATGTGCCCATTGTTACTGGTAGACATAGGGTGTGGCAGGAGGTCTGGCATGCTGGGGATACCATTCTTGATGCACTGGATATTTTAGCTTGTCTAAAGGTAGTCCTCGCCCATCATGAGTTTTCTTAGCAAGAACCATGGGTGCAACTGCTTGGACATCATGAGGGTGGATTGGTTCAATAATCCCTGCGGCTAGCATTTCACTGACTTTACTATGTATGAATGCTTTTTGAGGAGCATTTAAGGTGCATTGACTGATTTTCATGCAAAATGTTGCATCAGTTGGTATGTCTAGTTTGTGAATGGCTCCAGGTACCATATTGACTTCACTGATTGCCAACACAAAGCAATCTGCAAACTTCTCCACAAGATCTAGGATGTTATGACACTGCTCAGGTGTTACATCAGAGCCTATTTGGACTTCAGCCAAGATCTTAGCAACACATTCCAGCTTGAATGGGTCTGTGTGATGAGTGAAGATGGGTTCATTGCTAGGCGAGACCTTGTTGATAATTAACAGAGTGTCTGGTAAAGTGTTGTCAATATCGCTGTTCATGCTATCAGCCTCAAGATTGATGAGGACTTCCCTCAAGGGGGGCTGTTCAGTACCCCCCGCTTCAATCACATGTCATTGGCTTGTGGTAGCATTGATGGGGAACCATCTTTGATGACACTAACAGTGATAGTATTCTGTGGGCTACAAATATTTGAAGGGTTCTTGAATATGGCTTCATGCATGTTCATTTGCAGGGCTGATTCTTGTACATGTGTAGTTGCTGCAGCACACTTGTGCTTGTCAAATGGAATTTCAGACCATTTTTCAGGTGATACAGGGACTTGCCTCGAAGGGGGATTCATGTCTGAAGAGCCCCCTGATAAATCTTCCCACTGTTTCATGTCTAATGTGAGGCTGATGCCTTGCCTATCCACAGTATTGGAGAGTGTATAATCTGATTGTGCAGGTGAACAACAGTTGTCATTGTTGGATTTGAGATGGTGAATATCTGTTCTGTAATTGTGCACTGCATTGAATGCATGTAGGAGTGGCTTTCCAAAGAGAAATCCCCAACAATGAGTGCTGTCAAAGACTTCGAATTCACCCTCTATTCAGATGCCACCTAATTCCATGATCCCTTTCCATACAGCTTGTGAGTGCATGATAACCCCATTTGCCATTCTGAGATGACATTGTGATGGTTGCCAGCTTCCTAATGGTGCTGGATGTGATGAAAGACTGAGGAGCACATTGCTGCAACCATAGCACCTCCATAAAATAGTGTCTTGACTCATGTGATTTCCCTGTTCACACTGTGAAGTAGCAGTTGATGCATGAAAGGATTTTCAGATTTTCTCATACTCTTCTTGTGTGTTGTCAAATGCAGGTTAATGATGTTGTCATTTTCAGAGGGGTCATTTACAGTGCTGATGGTAGTATCAATAGCATGGTTCCGTTCCGTTAATAATACTCAACCTGGTAATCCAACCAAAACACCTATAAGGTGAATCGAGGTATAAAGACAGGTCAGAGGAAGGGTGTGAGGTGGTCTAAATATCACCCAAACAAACTACCAATGTTTCAATAGGATACAATGGTGCGAAAATGTGTTCAAACAAATTTCGATCGTTTGCGAAGTGGTTTGAATAGCGGTTGATATGGGTTTGGAAGCTGTTATGGGTTTCTAGATATTAATGGTTGGTTTTGAAATGTTCGCAAAGTCAAACAAAGGGCTGGAAACAGGTTTCGATGAGGTTCGAACAGTTTCAAACCTAGTTAAATGAAGAATCAATGCGTGAAGCCGATCAATATTGACTTTTTAGATACTAAGACTACTGGTGAAGCTCAATCTCTATGATTGCTTGGTTTTTGTAAAGAGATACATGGGTATTTATGTTTTCTGAGTGAATAAGGCTAAAAGGGGAAAAGATAAGAATGTGGGAGGTAATAAAACGAAATAAAGGAGTTCTATTGTTCAAAAAGGGTCTAAAATGTCACAGTCTTTACCAGCTACCTTAGTCTGTACCTCACCTTTGATGTAAATGATGTCCCCATGACCAGAACATTTTGTGCCAAGCTCGAAACTGTAGGGGATGTTGGGGGAACACATACAAAGTTCAAAACTACTGGTCCAAAGTAGCCAAAGATGAGCGAACATGTTTGGAATCATTCTAATAGCACACAAAGTGGTTCGACGTTGTGCGAATGTTTTTGAAATGGTTGGGAGGGCTTCGAGTGTGTTCTGTGTTCAATGTAGTTCACAGCCATTCGATGTGGTTTTGACGATGTTCGGTGGGGTTCTGGAGGGTTGCTGTGATGTAATGTGATGCGATCGACCTGTTTCAAACCTTCAAAGGACAAATGGACCTATCAACCTCCCCCCAAGTGAAATCCTGACTGTCCCCAGTCAGTTGTCTGAGATCATGCGGTAGTCATGTGGCTTTGTTGATAGACTTTATGTAAGGCATTTGAACTTTGATTGTTTGTCGTCTCTAGTACTTCTGGCCACAATGTAGTATGTCTGTCCTTAATCATCTCGAATGGTAAAGCCGAGGAATGTGACTTCAAGGTCTGGGGCCATGGCTTCCATGAACGAATGGCAGGGAAATCCTGCATTTTTAAAAGATAACTCACTAACGTCCCTTTGATACAGACTGAGTATAATGATATGGCCTGTGAACTAGGTGAACCGATGGGACAGCCTGTCAAGGCTCTGCTCGAGGAAGTGAGCGAAGCACTCGAGGGGTTCGTGAAAATGGAGTGGCTAGAGTGGGGGGGTATTTTCTTATTTCATAAGTTTCGTGAAGGCTTAGAAGTGGAGGCCAAAATGAATGAAGAACAATGACAGTTCAAAGAGGAGGTTGCTATAAAGAGGGCCGCTGCCAAGAAGAGGGCCAAGGGTTTTCATGAATGGCGACGGGTCCTGGCTTTGGATCGTAAGTGTCTCATTGAGGAGTTTTGAGCGAAGACCCTCTCGACTGAGGGGCTTCAAAAGCAGAACACAGAGATTGAGGCCAAGGCATGGGTGATCGATGTGGAAGAAGACAACTCTGAGAGGGGCATCAAGGTTGTAGGGGGAACATTGTCAGTTGGGGGAAAATGTAAGGCTGGAGCTTCAGAGGTGGATGAACTTGACAATGAGGTTGAGCCAAAACGAACCTGGGAGACCCCCAGTGAGGTTTTGGTGAGTAACAATCTTTTTGTGTTCATGTTGTCATGGAACTAACACTCAAATAGTGTGATAGATGCGCCGGTTTCAAGATGAAGCCCCCTTGCATCCTGCAAGAAGGGAGCATTCGGTGCATTAAGTGTACTGTTGATCATCAACTGTGCTATTGGGATGGGGTGACACTAGAGGGGTGACGAAAGGGAGAGCTGAAGTGAATCGAAGGGAAGAGGTTGGTACATTGAAAGCGACGTGCGTCGTCATGTTCTTTGTATCAACAACCAAACCTAATGTTTCTTTTGCAGTCCAAAAGGTTTGCATCGAGGAGCCAATTGTCATCGAAGGGTCATCGAAATTGAGGTTTGAAGAAAAGGAGGTAGGAGTCGAAAAGGCAAAGGTTAGGGGAAAGGGTAAAGGAAAGGAAAAGGAGGTCGAAGTGCTTGGGGGAATGGGGGAATTTTTCGATCCATCAGATAATTGTCATGTTTGGCGAGCGACGTTCCTCGGGCTCTTGGCTAAGAAGCAGGCTGAAAGGGAGGTGCTTGATGTGGAGATCAAGCTCCTCAAACAAAAATATAAAAATGAATCGTCCTGAACATAGTTTGGTTTCTTTTTGGTTTTAATATGAACGCTTTATGTTGAGAATAAAATGAAGCCAAGCCTAAAACAAATATTTTAATGTAAATGTGTCAAAGTAAAATCAGAAGAAAACACAAGGGAAAGGCTCAGTATATCATCATGGCTGGTAAAACCCTTGTCGAGCTTTGCATGACCACACCAAATGCGATATCATGACTTAAAATGAATTATCAACAAAAAGGTATAGAAAAAGGCAAGAGGAGAAAGTTCGAAATGGTTTCATCATCATTTTCTGGTTCAGGAATGTTTTCGATAAGGTCGTCATCGACTTCGATAGTTGTTCAAAGTTCTTCGAGTCATTCTGTAGTAATATCTGTAAAGTTTGGGGGAAGGAGGATAGATTGTTGAGCTAGATGAGGAATAATATGAAAGGCTGCTACTGGGCGATGTAAGATGGATCCATCGAGTTCGCATAGGATGTAGGCACCTCCGAAATTGCGGGCGATGATGATAAGGGGCCCAAGATATCGAGCGCGCATTTTTCAGTCGAGTGACTTCTCGATCTGTGTGTTTCGCATAAGGACAAGATCACCTCGGTCAAACTTGTAATCGTGTATTGTCCTCTTGTGAACTTGCTCGAAACGTCGAGCAGCTTTGAGATGTGCAGTGAAAACTTTCAAATATAGGGTTTCAAGATGCTTTGATCACTTCTGTAGTGCAATGGCTTGTCGTGCGATGAGGTTGGTAGAGGATAGGATCGAACTAGGTGGCAGCTGAAGATATGTAGCTTCAGAGATATCGAGCAGAATAAGGGGATGGGATCCTGTAACGAGAGCAACCCATGTGCTTGTGAACTGTAATACGTTTGGCCCAGAACACTGAATAAGTTCCAAGGGACCATTTCAATTCTTCACCATTGACTGCCTTGTATAGCGATTGTCGGACATCGAAGTGGGCTCTCTCAACAAGGCCATTAGCACGCGAATTATAGCCACTGATACGAATGTGTTGAATGTGATATCGTTTTGCGAGGTAGTCGAGAGCAGCAATGAATGCTGGTCCGTTATCAGTGATGATGTCAATGAGTGATCCCCAACGACAGATTAAATCTTCAAAAATCCAATTGCCAAGGGATTTTGCATTGTCTCTTCGAAGCATGCGAAATTCTGGATAATAAGATAAAGAACATTGACCTTGAACAATGTATTTGTATCCACCTGATGTGGGCATGTGCATAGTGTCAATATAGACTTTCACGAAGAGGGGGGCAGGAGTCACGACGGTTGGAGGAATCAGGAGGTTTCATGCTTGTTGAAGCTGGCAGATATGACATGTTCAAACATACCATGCGATATTGGCCTTCATATTTGGCCACCAGAAGTGAATGGCAATGAGAGACTTAGTTGCAAACACCATTTTGTGACCTAGTTCATCATGTGTTGCTCGAATAATTTTGAGGCGTTTTTCATGGTCTGGTATGATCTTGTGGGCACCATAGGAGTCCTTCTTCCATAGTCTTCCTGAATCTATAAAGAACTTGGTGCAATAGCGAACAAAAGTAGTAAAATCTTCGTCCAATAATTCTGGGGGTCGTACCAAATCTTCTAACCATTTCTGAACTCGAAGAAGTCGAAGGTCATCTTGCTTAGCTACTTCAGATTGAGGAATATCATTATATGAAAGAGGCTCGCTGGTATGTGATGAAGGGTCGAGAGCGAATGTTGGATACAGGGACCCAGATGGGGAAGGTCGAGTGATGAGGGGATTTATTTGATGTATGAAACCGTGCAATTGATCGATCCAATCGCCAAAATCATCTTCATCATCGACGATATCATCTTCGAGTTGTGCAGGTCTTCGTGAAAGACCATCGGGTCCGTGATGTGTACCTGCAACATGTACTAATGTGAAGTGGAAGGTCAAAATCGACATAATCCATCTATTGAGTGTTGCACTCAGGGCAATGTCCAGATTCGAGAGCATCCCTTTGATATATCATGCATCAACCTCAACGATGAGGTTTCGAATCCCTATGAGGTACAGCCAAAGTACACCTAGTGCATGATACAAACTGTATAATTCGAGTTTTGGCTGTGAAAATCATGATTCCCTTTCATTAAGTGTAATCGATCCAAATCAGCTATAATATCATTTTCGAAGGTTGTCTGGATTACATTGGGCAAGTAGAAATCCAATGGCGATGTTTGAAGTATCGACGGAAAGGATGACTGGTGCATCTGAAGTATAATCGATAGCTCAGAGTGCCAGTGAATCAATGAGGTCTTGTTTCAGATCTTCTTGGGCTGCCAACTGTTGTGGGCCAAATTCGAAGGGAACATCCTTCCTGGTTAGGTTCACTAACGGTGCAGCACGATGAGTGAAATTTCGAATAAATATGCGACAAACTCCAACTGTTCCTAGAAATGCTTTGACCTCAGTGAGGGATCAACATGGGCCCCATTTTCGAATCGCATCTATTCGCAAAGGGTCAACCATTCGTCCATCAAAGTTGCAGATATGACCTAGAACTGTTATTTCTGGAACACAAAGAAATAACTTAGGACCTGAAAAGGTTCCACCGCAGTATTTCATTTGTTGGACGACTCTGTTGAGATTTTCAAAGTGTTCCCAAACAAATTGTCGAATCGCCAAGTTTTCAGGAATAGTTTCATATGCACTGCCAGGTAACTGATATCGCAATTTCGGGCCTTTGATCGGGACATCATCAATATAGGGGACTGTAACATCTGGGATTTCTGGTTGTAGAATGAATGATACATCATCGTGTAATATTGGGACTGAGTTTGTCCATCCCATGGGTAGGGTAACAAGTCAAAGTGTGCCGAAGGGTGTCTGAAATGTTGTAAGATCGCGTGAAGTTTCTGATACCTTTCGTTCATCGAATGCAACATAAAGATCTAACATGCCACCGCAGGCACGTCCTCCAAATTGTTCTGCAATGTGTTCTGGAATGGGGACGACACCTGAATGTTGGATAGTTACTTTGTTGAGAGGCTCGAGACTGTGTACAAGGCGAAGGGATTTGCCATCTTTCTTGAGGACCATAAACCATCGTGAATGATATGATGAGTTCGAGGGTTCATAGGTGCTGGCTTCAATCTCCTTCTTGATAATGTCGCATACTTCTTCATATATTCCAGGTGGGATCGGGATATTTTGCTGAACCCAAGGTGTATGTGGAACAATGGGGAAGTCAATGGGAGGAAAGAAATCTTCGCAAAACGTCCCTCGTTCTGTATCCTTCCAGGCGAAGACTGTTTCCTGGTTTCGAATAAAATTGTGCATTAGTTTTCATTCTTCTGGCCACAGAAAATTGCCAGGATGATTCTTGTCGATTATTTCTTTTCACTCGAAGCTGTATCAAGAGGATGGTGTGAATTCAGGAGGATGGGGGTTAAGTTTCGGCATGTTTTCGAGTGGATTGCTGGAGATCTGTCGAAGGATACAAAATTGGGTGGGAAGTTCAGTGATGATAGGTCGCGTTTTCAAGGCAACTGGCTTGTATTTCGACTGAACATATATAGGTACATTATTGTCATGCAAAGACTGTTGGTCATTAAATAGTAAAACATTTGGGGTCGAAGAGGGAGAGAGGGAATGATTCGATGCTGATAAATATAATAAGTAAAAATTTTTAATAATCCCCTTAATTTAAAATATAATATAAAGACCTGGCGATGGTCTGCGATGGGACCTGTCTCTGGAGGGAGCGATGAATCGGGTGAGGAGTCAAAAATTGGGGATTATGGCAGTGCATTCGATAAATAGAGAAGAGTCAATTGAGTTGAAAGAAATGATAAATGTGCACTGTTGGCCATCTGAAATTTCATCCTCTACAAACGAAAATCCTTGTGATGATTCTGATGACGAATGATAGATCTCGCAAAACCAAAGGTACTGTCATCGATCGTGTTGAATTGGGGTCGAAAATCATGATGGTTTGTGCCTCATTCTTGTAGTTTTGAACTACACTCTCAGTTAGTACATTGAAAGGCTGTCCTAATAAGATATTGTATGCAGGATCGTGAACTATGTGAATCTGCATATACAAAACAATTGAACCAATTTCACAGGGCGTGTTTCATGCTAATCCGAGGGTTTCATCTATGCCACCATTCACCAACTGCATTGGGAGCCGAATACTGGGGTCATATGCAAGGCCGAGTTCATGACAGATATCTTCTGACATCGCGATGATTGAAGAACCAGGGTTGACAACGCTCTCGATTTTCATCATACCTTTGACGTTCATGAAAACGGATCTAATAGAATGAGAGTCTTTCACAATGATAAAGGGATCGGGTATTTGTCCAGGCTCGAGTGTCAATATGTAGGTTTCATATGGGTCAGGGACGATAATTCCATCTGTGGCACAAAGGTGTGTGGTTTCCTTTTCTACTGGGATGTGCTTCGATGTTAACTGTTCTCACCATTTAGTATGAACTTCAGGAGATAAGGATAATAGCTCTTCCAATGTTAAGGTGACGAGAGGAGTCTTCATGGTTCACATGAAAATATCCTGAGCAATCTTTTTGTTCTGAATAGGGGCATGAGTATGGTATGAAGGACCTTCACATGGTTTTGTAGGCCCTGCGAAGTTTCGTTCATGAGGTGGTAGATATGAGTTTTCTTTAATTCCAGCAAAAGGGTGAATCGGAGGCTGTGACAAAGTTGGTGGTTCGGAAGAAGTCGATGTTGATGTTGATGTCGAAGTGTTTGCTGCTGTGGATGAGGTAGTGACTGCTGTGTCTGGCACTTGTTTGATGTGAGCCAATGTAGGAGCTTCAATCGGAGGAATGCATATATCATGTGCTGGAGAATCATTACTAGTACGATTAAATGTTTTGCCACTTCGAAGTGCGAAGATCTCGTTCGAGCGCAGTGATTCGGTCTTTGGAATAGTTCAAAAGGCTTGAAATAGGATAAACACCTTTAGGATAGGGAGTGGAAACCGATGAGGGCACGATACCATAAAGAAGGGTTGAAGCTTCTGGGTTTCAATGCATCCATTCATCGATTCTGTCTTTAATGAAACGTCCGGGGATAGTTTGCAGAGTAAATTGACCGTTTGGAAGAATGGTCTTTCCTTCAGCATTCTCTTTACATTTCCCATCTGTGATATACACTTGGCAAGTCAAACATTCACTAAAAAAATGGCCTGAGTGACCGCAGAATATGCAGAGTAAAGGTTCCGATGGTTGATCTTGTTGAAGGGTGGTATTTCGAGGGGGAGGATTGGGTTTCAAGGAAGAGAGTGCTGTGGCGATAGTTGTTGCAAATCTGTCTAAAATTGCTGAAAGGTCTTCGACCTTGACATAGGGGGACGACGAAGGTGGTGCGGTTATGTTAGAAGTGCTGCCTGTCGATTGTTGTCCCGTTGAAGTAGGTTGAGTGACCAATCCAGCTAGTACGAACTTCGCTGCCTCATGAATGTCGTTGAGGTTGTAGGGATCGTCCGGGTAATGGTCTGGTAATTTTAATTCAAGTCTGCGGGCAATCCATGCCCATAGAGCTGGTTGAAACCCATGAACAAAAGCTCTACTTTGTTCAGCTTCGGAAATCCTGTCTTTGGTTCAAAGATACTGTGTGATATTATAGAATGCCCTGTAGTACTCGCCTAAGTCGGTTGCATTGAGAATTCCAACGCGAAGATATCCACCAACGACTTTATCCATGTCTGAGATGGCCCATTTTCGATCTTCTTCAGATCCTGGATATAGTTTGTGGACAGCTTGACAAAAAGCTCCGAAACTAGAACCTGCCCCAAATTCAGGGAGGGATTCCCAAAGTTCAGCTGAATTGATATCCAAATATCTACAAGCATGCTTCTTTGTTAACTGTGTATCTGTGATGTTGCAAGTGTCAAAGAGCAATTCTAACTCAGCGAAATATCGTCGAAGTTCATGAGGTTGTGTTGTATCGAATTTCAGGGCGGTTGAGTGACCACGAGCTGGCATATTTGTAGCAGTAGCCATTGCTAGTAAATTTGCAAAAGTATTAATAGGTGAAGCTTGTGTTGAAAGGATGGAAGATTCTGGTGGAGATTGCAATGTAGAGGGTGGTGAAGGGGATGAAGGATTATTGGCAATATTAGATGTGTGCAATCTTCACGAGTTCGGGGTATTTGGAGGAGGTGTAAACGAGGAATCAGAGGATTGAAATAAGCGACGATGATGTGATTCTTCTTTGGGAACAGGAACAAAAAGATCATCCGATACATCGGATGTTTCGAAGGCTCTGCGAGTTTGGATTTGAAGAGTTCGTGCTGCTGTCAGCCGAAGCTGTGCATCTGGTAATGGAGTTGAGGATGAAATGTTTTAGAAAGCCCTTGTGGTGGGCTCCAAAATGATTATACTCAACCTGGTAATCCAACCAAAACACCTATAAGGTGAATCGAGGTATAAAGACAGGTCGGAGGAAGGGTGCGGAGGAAGGGTGCGAGGTGGTCTAAATATCACCCAAACAAACTACCAATGTTTCAATAGGATATGATGGCACAAAAATGTGTTCAAACGAATTTTGATTGTTTGCGAAGTGGTTTGAATAGTGGTCGATATGGGTTCGGAAGCTGTTATGGGTTTCTAGATATTAATGGTTAG
>QLOK01014989.1:0-20710 GCA_003313805.1 Tricholoma flavovirens
CCGAGGATAATTGTAGAAATGCACGAGAGGCTATATGTGATTTTTACAATAAATATCCCAATGCACTGCAAAGATAGCATGAGTGGAGTACGAAAATTTGAATTTCCGACCATATCACAATTTCACGACACCCGATTATCACATGATCTCTCGCCTGCAACTCAAAAGATAAAAAGGGGGTAATGTTAGGAAACATGTACAGTTACCTATCATAATTTTTCTTATTTTTCCGCAATAGTATTACACCAAAAAACATTAAAATTATCAATGAACGCGACCGTGAGACGGATAATTCTCACATGTCCTATATTTAGAATATGTACGCAACTTTACGCTTGCATCGTAAAAACAGTATTCAAATATTGTACAACAGTTGTAACTTAGTATATAAACCAATAAATACTAAGAGACACATCAGTTGTGTTCTCTTAGGATTCCCACCATCATCTTGTGTGCGGATACGCCTTCGTCAACCAACCATTCTATAAATACCACATCACATCAACTTTTGATCCCTCATTCTATACTAGTCGCGTCTTCTTGTAGAGCCTGCACAAAGATCCCAGTGTGGATTTGGTGTTGCCCTGACAGGCAACAGCAGTGGGGACCTAATCATGTTTGGCAGTTTATACTTGACAAGGAGAGTGATGAGGAAGAGGAAGAGAAAGAGGAAGAGAAGGAACTTGGCAATGACAAAGAGTATCTGGATATTTTTGAGCAGGATGATGAATACATATGTGATGCTGGGTGCAGAGCCAGGACAAGGAGTTTCAGTATGGGACCTTATGGGTGAAGGTTTCTTAAAAGCAGCCTTGAAATTAGGTCTGTCATTATATTTATTACTGTACTGCTGGCTGATGCCTTCATAGATGATAAACTGCTGGACAAGAGTGACTTGTCCCTCCTTCGTGCCATACCCTGAAGGTTGAAGATGGCCTCACAGATATGACATTCAACAAACTTTGCTTTGCCTTCCCCCAGGCTTCGATAGACACATTGAAGAACACTAAGAAATGTATCCAGTCCCTCTCAGGTTTCCAGCTAGGGAACTGCACGGGTTTTACCCGCGGGTTTCCCACGCTTTTATTTCCTAATTTATTCAATGGTTTTTGCATGAAAAATGATGAAAAAATGGTTTTCTGGAAGCTTTTGTTGGCTCTTTGTGATCTAGCACATAAAATAATATTTGAGTGCCATTTCTCAACTGATAATGTCACCCAAATATTACTTTATGTGTTGGATCACAATGAGCCAACAAAAAGCTTCCAGAAAACCATTTTTTCATCTTTTTTCATGCAAAAACCATTGAATAAATTAGGAAATAAAAGCGTGGGAAACCCGCGGGTAAAACCCGTGCAGTTCCCTATAAATTCCAGCCTGTGCATTGTGATTGTTGCCCATCCTCCGGTATCTGGCCCATATGAAAACCTGCTGAAATGCTCGAAGTGCAACACTGATCGATATGAAGCTGATGGGACAACACCTCAGGCATATTTTCAGTACTTACCAATTATTCCGCACCTCTGTGCAATGGTCTCAAATTCCCCCTATGTGAGAAAGATGCAATACAGAGCTAGTCACCAACATGACCCAATGAAAGTGACAGATATCTTTGATGGCACTCATTACTCCCTACTTTGGGAGTCATTTGTCACTATTGGTGATGAAGAGCTTCCGAATTGGTTCTCATGATATCGCACTTGGTTTGTCTACTGATAGCTTCAGTCCTTTCAAGCACCATACCAAAACTGCATGGCCAATTGTCCTATTCAACTACAATCTCCCTCCTGAGGAGTGATTTCTGAAGAAGAATATCATTTCTGTTGGCATAATCCCTGGACCAAAGAAGCCTGGCGATTTGGATTCATTCCTTTGGCCGCTAGTCCAGGGACTTTTACAGCTGGAGCTTGGTGTCTCTGCATTTGATGCCATCACAATGACTGTTTTCCTTGTTCATGCACATCTAATTGTTGTCTTTGGCAACATCCCCACAGTATCTGTGCATGAAGGGTCATAATGGTTGTTCCCCATGCTGCATGTGTTAGATCCAAGGAATTCATATTCCATTATCACGGGTGACAATGCATTATGTTCCACTACACCGCGAAGATTTTCCTGACTCACAACACTGATATGATGCAACTGTGCTTCCTCTACAAAACCATGCATTGTTTATGGAGCAGGCTCGGGAAGTTCAGTCTGCCCTGACCAATGCAACATCAGATGAACTTGCAACCAAGTATGGCATCAAGGGTCTGCCCCTGCTCAGTGCCTTGAGCTCCCTCTCTTTTCCTGTCTCATTCCCCTATGACTTCATGCATCTTATTTGGACCAACCTCATCCCCAACCTCATTCTTCTTTGGACCGGAAATTTTAAGGACCTTGACCACGATGATGAAGGATATGTTCTGGCGCCAAAGGTGTGGCAAGCAATTGGGGCAGCCACCCTCAACACAGGGAAAACTATCCCTGCTGCCTTTGGATCTAGGGTTCCAAATATTGCAGCAGAGAAATCGCAGATGACAGCTGAAACCCATTCAATCTGGACATTGTATCTTGCCCCTAGTCTTCTTAATGGCCGGTTTATCAATGAACAGTATTACAAACACTTCATTCAGTTGGTTCAATTTCTTACACTTTGTCTCGAATTTGAAATTACCCAAGATCAAATTGATGATCTTGAGAGATGTTTCCAGGAGTGGGTTGAGGAATATGAATGGTATGAGCTTCTTTCTCTGTGAGATGCCATCTAACAGATCAACAGAATCTACTATCAACATATGCCCAACCGTGTCATGTCTTGCCCACTCACAGTTCATGCTCTGCTACATATTGCTCTGACCATCAGAGCTATGGGCCCAGTTTGGGCATATTTGGCATTTTCAATGGAGCGCCACTGTGGTGAGATCCTGTGCAACATCAGAAGCTGACAGTTCCCCTATGCAAGCATCAACAAGTATGTTACCTCCCGAGCACAGCTGACAGACATAACACTTCTGTACAACTTACATGAAGAACTGCAACTCAAACCACCTGTGTCTCATGATGACAATGTCTGCCTTCCTTCATGTGAGCCCTTCATATGTTGATGAATATGCATGCTTATTGTTATTTACCAGATCCATCATTTATCCTCACTCCACCTCCACCAAAGCAATCTGCAGCAACCCTTCCCTTATCCTTGTGGAAGACACTTACTGTGGAATTGGCCACTCGTTTTGACAAGTCTGCAGCAGTCATTTGCAAGCTTATTCCACAGAACACCTGTTTTGTTCAGTACGGTTGAGCACAACAACTTGGGGGTGGAGATACAATGCATGCTTGTAAACTAAATCCCCTCAAATCTGATGGTTGAGACATGTCATTTGTCCAGGTATAGATTCTATCAAACTATTTGAACCACAATATTTAACTATTCATGTTTCATTATCAACTTATTGTTGACCGATATGCTTGCCAACAAAACCGAACACCAGAATTTGAACTGAGAGATTTCTTTGGGCAAATTCTCCGCTTCCTCATCGTAAACATCCCTCCCTCACCTGAACACAGTATTGAGGCTGAATCCTTCATCTACGCAGCTATCCATCAAGTCAGGATTTCTGAGCCAGCCACAGATCATTGCAGGATTAATTATTATTGAGACTTGGGGCCAACAGTATTAGTCAATCTTAACCAGGTGAAGTGTGTAGTTGGGCGCATTAAGGACTGTAACAGGTGGGCAATCATTGGCCGAAGTGGATCTCAAGTACAGGTACATGTCACATAATCCCTACCATATGTTGCAATAGAATGGTCAACATATTTTTGATCCATCCCCAAAATATCTGAGAAACACCCACAGAAATCGCCGCCTCCTGCCCAAGGTCCCCCCTTGCACTGAGATTAAATTCATCCCCAGGATTCAATCACTTCTGGAAAGAAAATACATCCTGTTTATTCATGAAAGACCTGTAAAAATATATGTCTGACTTCCATCTATTTGATGTTTGAAATCTACAGTATTAAAAGCACCCCTATAATTCATTCATTTTCAAGAAGAAAATTCATCCTACTCACTTATGAAAAAGTTGTAATAAAATATGTCTGAATTCCATCCATTTGAGGTGTGAAATCTACAGTATTAAAACCACCCTATAATTCATTCATTTACAAGACGAAATTTCATCCTATTCACCTATGAAAAAGTTGTAATAAAATATATCTGAATTCCATCCATTTGAGGTTTGAAATCTACAGTATTAAAAGCACCCCTATAATTCATTCATTTACAAGAGGAAATTTCATCCTATTCACTTATGAAAAAGTTGTAATAAAATATGTCTGAATTCCATCCATTTGAGGTTTGAAATCTACAGTATGAAAATTCATCCTGAGTTCATCCATCATACATATATCCATCCATTTACATTAGATATTCCCCATTTTCTGACTTAAACTGCTGAAATCCATACCCCACCAGTCTCAGTGTCAACAATGCTCAGAAACACAATGTATGGCCACAAACAAGTTGTTTGTTGGGCCTAAGTGATATTTTTTAAGTTCTTCTCTTATTTTCTTTTCACTTTTCTCTTCAAGTTCAACTAACAAAGGTTTTGATTTGATCTTTAGGTTCTATTACCATGAGACAGCATCAAGACAGCAGACCTACACCTACATCCGTGCCACTGCTGCGAGTATCTGCTCACAGGGTGGAAAATTGATCAGGACAACAAGATGCTTGGATGAGAGCTGACAACTGGGACAATGGGGACAACTTGGCCCAGCAATGAGGACAAACTGCATGGTGCAGAAGATGATGACCACTGCCAGCACCCATCTACCAGACCCCCACCACAGCAGCAGCTGCTCGTGGGGTGGACATCGAAGATGGTGAGAGGGCACCACAATGACAGGGCAGGGGGGAAACAGCAATGAGAACAACACCAACAATGAGAGGAAGGACAATGACAGACAGGGACCAGGGACAAGGAAGAGGATGGCTGGGACAGGGATGGGACAACAAGGATGAAGGACAACAGATGGATGATGACTATGATGAAGACAAAGGCCATATCCTCAGTCCTGAGGAGCTTCGCTGTATCAATGAAGAGATGGTGCTCCCTCCACCAGACCCTAAAGATGGGTTCTACACACCTCTCCTACCCCCACCTCGTCTAATTGATCCTGAGCTTGCACAGCAAATGCCCCCGCTAGAACATCCCCTGTTCAAGCCTCAGACCTTACCTGAAGACCAATGACAGGGGAACAATAGCAGAGGACGACTGTGGCAATCATGAAGAGACAACCATGAAGTGATGGCCATTGGCCACGAATGATGTGACGATGATGGTGACCACTGCTACCATAGCAGATGACAGCAAAGGTGACAGCAACTATCGTGCCCACCCACCTCCCATGGATCACTTCTAATAAATGCATAGTTTATATCCAACATCCTGTTGTACTCCATACTAACTGTTCTACGTATTATATTTTTATTTCATTGAATTCATTTGTAGTGATTGGATAGATCTCATTTTATTAGACTGCCTTGAGAAAGGGCCTAAGTAATTTAAATCTTGTAATTGTGCAGGTTCAATCATCAGCACCTGGCTACAAGACATCCCTGAACTTCTGTTCAGCAATTGCCATTCTGCATGGGTTGTATTGTCAGCTGTTTATCTTTCCCTTCTTTTTGTCAACCATCACTGCTGTTTTGCAGTGGTTGAGTCCATGGTGGTTTTATTGTCTCAGGAAGCATAATCCTGGTCAATGGGGCTGTTTATGTAGAGTTTGGTTGGACAGGGCACTTTAAACTTAATTTAGGAATAGGTTAAAATTCAACATCTGAAGTCAAGGCGATACTATGGAGATTTGATGGAACTTTTATGAGAATGCCAATTAATGCTGATTGACCAGGAGACCCGAAAAGTGTAGATGTCATCTCCAGTAACTACATGAGTTATTTGCTGCTTATGTTGTCATCAATATTGGCAGCCAAAAATAGTGTATACGATCTAGATAGGTGAGTCTAAAGACTAATCTAAGTCGTTTCATCCTTTGTCCAATTCCATCCTACTTAACTTTGTTTGAGCCTCACCTTCCTGTTCATCTTGGTATCCTATGTGTCTTTTCAGCAGTGCGATGGGAGTTGGTTGAATTTGGCACAAAGCACGAGCTGCCATGGCTTTCTTGTAGGTGTTCAGAGAAGTTTATGTCAGGAATGAATAATGGCTTACATGGGCATAGTTTCCATCTAGGAGGGTTAGATCTCGAAAAACTAACACCATTTTGAAACTTCCACCTCTCAAAGGTACTGCCAAGAATGATAATTTTGCTTCAACAATGTCTCTGACCTGAATCCTTGTGGGCAAGGTGGGTACAAACCTATTATACAGTTTGTGGTCATTTATGAGGCCATCCATTCTGCCACTTACTTATAGCCACCTCCGAGGCGATTGACAGTTCTTTCCCAGTACCTGACTTTGTTGTCCTCACTGTGAAAATACTGGCCTTGAGCAAGTTCCGCCAGCTTTCCCTGGGGGTCCACATCACGACCGAGTTCCAAGGCAAGGTTGGTTAGGGCCTCCATTCTAGCTGTGAAAAGTCTGTTGGATGCACTTACAGAATGAAAGTCTTCATAGTTGTCTAGTACCCAGGCTTGTAACTTGGTGGGCAGAACATGCTGAGTGAATACTGCATAGATGCTCAATAAGTTGTCCACTGCTGCCTGAAAACATGGAGTCTGAAATCCTGTCATCAATACTGACTGTTTGAGGAATCTGATGTATGCTGACACCTGGTTAGTACACACTTTCTGGGTATAGAATAAGGAGTATCTTTCTTTTGCAAATGGGGGTAGGTCCTTTTGCCAGATGATCCCTTGAATGCTTAAAATCACTTCTTCCAGGGTTTCATCTTCCCCCTTAAATGCCAGGTGCCATCGCTGAGGATTGGTTTCTTCCACAGTGCCATAACGAGACATCCAATTAGGATCCTGTAAGTATTGTATGTATGTTAGGCTGGGAGTTGTGCAGGGGAACACTGAGCTTGCCTTATTAAGTTCAGATAACTGGGCACTGGCATGAGCATCAGCTATGTGTGGTTATTCATTTTAGCACTATGAATTATCTTTGTTGACCCTCACCAGCAGCCTTGTTATCATAGTGGAGATCCATATTTTGGCAGTAGGAAAATATGTTGCAGGAGCAGGTGGGTGGTGCAGGTAATTTTATGGCTCTTCCCGCAATTATTGTACTTTTTGCACAATTGGGTTAGACTACTTTGTTATGTTGCAGGAGCATGTTGGTGCCACATAATTATGTGAATCTTTCCACAATCATTGTATTTCAGGTTGCTAGATCCACCAGCCTAAAGTTTGTTTGGTGGGTGGGAAGTACATGTCCTTCTTTCTTGCCATACCATCCTCAAGTGTGGGTTGCACTGTGGTTATGCCTTTCTCATGTCCCCCCCTTGAAAACTGGTGCCTGCTCAGTTCTTAGGTCATATCTGGCTGAGGTGATTTATTGATATACTCATGTTATTTGTCTATTTCTGTCTTACAGGATTGAAGTTTTTGACTTATCACATAAGTACCAATTTCACTGTCAAAGTTTATCTGAATATCCCTGTTCAGTTAGGATTCTTGACTGGACTTGATGACCCATAACATCGTTACTCCCTGCCTCACCTTTGTCAACATGTATTTTCAGGATGTTGACTGTGTAGAGTGTTGTTTTATGATAAATATATCCTTCAGTTGCAGTACACTTATCGTTAGATCTTTTCATAAAAGCCTGACACCCAATATGTTGGTCATTGGTCTATGACAGGTAAGTCAGTTAAAGACCTTTCATCTGGTATGTCTGCTTCTCCTGGCTAGACCCACTCTTCTGCAGAGTTTATTGATCACTGTTCTGACAGACATCCAGTTGGTTTCTGCTTGTTGACTCGGATATTCCCGTTCCCATCTGCTATAAAATCTTTGCAGCTTTTGTTACCCACTGACAAATTCTGTCTCCTCCAACCCTCTACTTATACTATTGCTTTGTATTTTGAAATGGCCCACACCAAAAAAATTGCTGGGTACAATGTCCACATTTTTTTCCCTTGTTGTTGCTGATCCACCAATAGATCAGCACCTTCCTCAATCATGAGTGACAATAACAGAGTGTCATTGTACATCCTTTCCATTTGCCTAGCTCCAGGCCGATTCATCGTTTTGTGTTTTGGCTGCAGCAAGTCTCTGCCTCCAGTTGAAAATATCCCCTGGTTAGTGCTTGAGTATTTATTTTTCAGATGAAGCTGTTCTGACTTGAGGTCTGTAGCCCCAAGTCACACAAATGAAAAACAGACAAACAAGATTCTTCAAGTGAAGAGTAACAGTCCAGTGCTATAGTTGATAGCAGGCTAATGTCTTGTGTCACAGAGAATTGAAATTGTCTCAGTGCAGCCGAAAGAAGAGTTGCCTCGCCTCTCCTGGTACCCCAGAATACAACAACATGTCTGCGGTGTCATCCAAAAGGTGAGTTTTTGCTTTTGTTACTGTACAATCACTCTCTGATTCATTTGCTATAATTGTGCAGGGCATCTACCTTGGGTTCCTCTTCAAAGCAACTTAAATTTGGTACCACAGAGATTTCTGAGTACATTTCCTTTTTTGTACATGTCACCATCTTCCAGCTTTATCCTGAATTTTAGGGTGGCCAGCTCCTCTAAGTCATCTTTGAAGCCCGCCCCAGTGCTTAAAAAAAAAGACATTGCTACCCTGCCTCCTGCTGTCAAGAGTGACAGAAGGCATGTCAAAAGCCAAAGTCCTGTTGAGGATGTTGTAAATATAAAGTATGTGTGTGAATATGAACTGAGTTAATACATTTCTGACACTTTGTTTGTTCTGGGGTAGGCAGGAACTGGGAGTCCTGCCTGTCGTGGCCATCACAAGAAAGTCCCCTCCAACTGCCTGGCATGGCCAAAAGCGCCCTCGTAGTCAAACACCAATAGAACAAGTCAACAGGGATTCTACCCCAACCCCCACTAATCCCCAGCAACTGAAGTGACTTATGGAGAAAGGTGCCTACAACTGTACTTCCAGGTCTGTATTGTTTCCATGGTTTGATCCTTTAATTTTCACATGATTGTACAGCCCACATCTGGCAGATGTTGATGTTACCTCAGAAAAGGAACCACTGTAAGTTGTGCAACAAAGCATTGATTCAGTTGATGTTCATCCGACAGTAAACATGAAACCTCTGGGATTACAATGAAAGCTACAAAAGGTTCCAAGGTGCAGGAGCCCTTACCAGCAATGTCAAGTTCAGGTTCAGAAGACAACACCATAAACCATCCTAGAGATTTGAGGAAAGATAAGGCATATGTAGCAAATTTTATCTTCCTGGTTTCTTCTCATTTTAGTTTTAGTAGGTACTGACAGCAGCCTAAAGGGAAAAGGTGCATATCCAACCATTTTAAGTTCTTACCTCAAAAATTTTATTGACATATTCTTAGTCATCTCAGAGAGCCTGCTCCCTTGTCCGAAGAAGATGCGAGCGATAGCACTGTGGATTCTACAGAAAACTAAGGGGTATGTTTTGGTTTGGCCATCCTGGTTTCTTTGCACTGATTTTCAGCAGGCACAGACAACAGAAAAAGAAAGGGTGGGTTTTTATCTTATTTTTATTTTTTATCATAGCTCCTGCTTAGGTTAAATGTTTCTTAAGATATACTAGAGAACAATCCCCATTTTCTGAAGAGGAACATGAATGTCATAGAAAATCTAGGAAAGCTAGGCCTTATGTGTATGTGCTATTTCTTTCATTCTTGGGGTCTTATAATTGTCTTTTTAAGGGGCAAACAGCGGAAAGCCGGTCATCCACAGCAACCATCTGTTATTTCTATATCATCGGATTCTGAGTTAGAGGATGTCAAACAGCCCTCTCATCTGGTTATGAAGTGCTCCAAGGAAATAGGTGTGGCTGTGAAGAAGTCTAAAATTTCCACCAAATTGATATATGAAGAAGATTCTGATGATTGGGACTTCATTGATGACTCTGAGTTGGTGGATGATGAGTCTGACAAGAGGTCAGAACCGCTTTATTATTGTCCACCTGTTTTCTTACCTTATGTGGACACAAAGGTCTCAACAGGGGAAGCCTGCCAGGAAGAGGGCATGGAAGGAGAAAATGTATTAAATACCATCTGCCTAGATATGCCACCATTAACTGAAATTCCTGACTGAGCAGGACCAAACAAAGACAGTGAACTCGTTTGTCTGAATCATAGGCTGTGCTGTACAGGGTCCTGAGATAGGTGTCCCCAACACAGCCTGT
This sequence comes from Tricholoma flavovirens, assembly GCA_003313805.1. NCBI lineage: Eukaryota > Fungi > Basidiomycota > Agaricomycetes > Agaricales > Tricholomataceae > Tricholoma > Tricholoma flavovirens. The sequence continues at coordinate 10,308 of QLOK01014989.1, forward strand.
AATCAAAAACACCATGTTCTCCCCTGTGTCAGAGGTTACCAGCCTGGAATCCTTTGCCCTGACAAACGACAGGCTTGCATGAGCAGGATTTAAGAAACATCCATAATGTTCAAATGCCAGGGCAGCATCCAAGTTCCTGTCCCAGGACTGAGCAAAACATCTGCAAAACTAGNCCTGATATTTTTTTAATAACATGCTCTTTTTGCACCTCATACAAATCTGGAGCGATTAGGGAATATTTTATATACTTATCAGCATCAACCACATCCTTGGAACTATGTGGTGACATGTAGACATATCTGAAATAGCATTAAGTCTCAAAATTGAACCAAAAAATGCAATCCCTTACAGCAACTTCAATTTCAAGGACTTGTAGACATCCCTCAGCACCTCGTCTTGAAGGCTTTCATTGAGCATGGTTCCATCTTTGACTGTTGCTTTATCCTTTTGGAGACCTTCTGATGTTTCTTCAGGGGTCGGAGATTGTTCTTCCTTAGGTGCCATAGGTCTGCCACCAACACTAGAAACAAAAGAGGTTCTGCATTAAACACAAGGTAATCAGAATAGCAATGCATTTGGGGTACGCAACCTTGTGGGTCCTGTTTCAGGGCCCACATTTGTGCTCTCTACACGAAAAGAGGGTGCCAGTTCTGGCTGTAAGTTTTTCATGGAAAACGGTGGATGTTTTGAGTAGTACTGATCATAACTTAGCTCCAAAAAAGTATTCAGGTGCTCACCTGTCCAAGTACTCCTCTCCCATGAAAAGTTCCTCTAAAATGATCACAGATAATTATCCAAGCTGTCTCAATTTTTATCAGCCTGGTATGAGTCACTGATTTTGGAATTGCATTGGTGGCACTAACTCAGCTGTTTATTCCCTATTTTTGATGCAACCCAAATGGGATTTCAGTTTGACCAGACCAGCTTTGACAAACTGAATGATTTGTCCCTATGGGGTGGGGGCAAACATGACCTCGTTGACAACTCTGTGGTGATAGTAGGCTTCGCTGCTGATTCCTTTGAACCCACTGTAGGACAGCACACAAATGGGAAGGCATTAGCTCTTATGCCTAATATTCTATTTGTAATTGTTCTTGGCCTCCTAGCTTAGTTTCTGTTTTCTCCCTGATAGTGCTGTCATCTCAAATTGGGCGACTGTCCTGCTCTCTGTAGTAATATTGAAATATGCTATAGTATGGGCCTGGTTTGATTCTATATTTTTTCATACATGTTTCTGAATATACTAGTGTCAAGAAGCCGAGCAGACTTGCAGAGTGCATACTCAACAAATATCACCCCAAAGCCCATCTGTTGATGATGACAATCTGGGATGGCATGCATAAGAAAATTGTGGACTGTTGTAAAGGCCTGAACAGTTGACTCAATGTCCTTGCAAGCAAATCCCAAACATGACAGTCCCTTCAAACTGCCATGACCCATTTCATATATTATCTTGCCCACCAAAGTGTGTGATGGCATTGTTGTCTTCCCAGCTATTGCATAGTCTGATGCAAGCAAAAACAATTTTAAGGTCCCAAATCCTGGAAATGCCTTTCTCTTGCCAAGGGTCCCCTTGAGAGATGTACTGTATAACATTTCAAATTTGATGGGTCTCACATCATTTACCCATCCTGCCAACTCCAAATCGCCTGATGCTTCCCAAAATGCAGGGATGTAGCAGATGTCCTGTGCATCAATGCATTGTCCATAGGCATTCTTGTTGCAGAAATAAATTGGAGGATGAACTGATGATAGCTTCTTGTATAACTCCTGCCAATCAGATGGATGTTGAATATTTGTTTTTGCTGGTGTAGAAAATCTGTGTGATAGGTGACACCTCTGAAAATCAACACACTGAAGAGTCCTTCCCAGGTGGATATGCCATTGGGGCTAAATGGCCCTCCGGGCTCCAGAATGCATAGATGAGAGGGCATGTAATCACAGAATGGGAGCTTTTTATCAGCATTTTCTTGAACATGTGAGAGGAACGTGGCCCTGAAAGTGTATAAAAGCTCAATTTGGGTGACAAGCCTGTGCATCTGCACCTTGTCTGGGAGCACTAAAACATTTCTGTGTGAGGGAGATCGGGGAGTGTGTGATGGTGAAGATAACTCTTTAACAACCCAAGAAGACAAAGCCTTCTCGCCTAGACACAGCTTTCCAAAGTGGCACCCAATTTGGCTCAAAATCTCCCTGAATTTGCTGCCAGTTTGCACCAAGGCATGGCAGCAGAGTTTGCTCAAAGCCCATGGTCCGAGTAGGATTTGGGGGGATATTCTTGAATAAAACCCACGAAACTGATGACGCTATTTGCCATACAGGCTGAAGAAACAAAGCATCACAACCTATGGCATCCACAATCTCTTGAACAAAGAGCACCCACAAACAGAAATTTGGTTCAGAAAGAAAGTCAAACCATTGAACAAGAATTTTTTCCAGCAGGATATCCACATCCTGTAGTCTTGTTTGTGAACTTTCCAAGTCATACCGATGTTTTACACAGCCAATATAGCAATAGATAGGCACAGCTGGTGAATGACCAGTAATAAAATCATCTACATGAAGCTCTGTGGATGTTTGTGGCTGAGAGTCAAGTAAACCCTGTACACAGAGATGTAGAGGACACAACCAGTGGTGATAGTTTTGGTATGAATTCTTGATTTCGCCCTCCAACTATTCCCACAATATAAGGTTCAGGAGTAAAAGGCAGTGGTGTACTATCTCCAGTTCAAATCCGATAGCGGTGTGACTCCTGATATGTAAGTCAATTGAACTGATGGAGGAGGTTGACCATGATTGATGGAGCATCATTCTTTCCCATAGCATAATACAATTCTGAGTATATAAGGTCCATGTAGCTCAGAGCTCCCGCTAAGTCACTGCCTGATGTGTGTTCAATGGACCCAAGAAGCACTAGTAAATATTCCTCCATAATAGCCATTAGAGGTGACTTTGGACCTGTTCTCAAACGATCAGTCTGTTGTTTCTCTATCAGAGACAACTGAAGCAGACCGTGTGGACTAGGGTGGCCACTGCTTGGCAAAGGTAATGTTCCAGCTAGGAAATGGAGTAAGTCTGCTGTTAAATACTGGACTACAGACCCCAACCTGTGTAATTGATGTCCATATTATCCTGAGCCATGCTGTCCAGGATACCATGGTTAGTGTTGCTTGCTGGATATATAGAATGTGATTCTATCATAATCTACCACATGGATACCAACCTTTTGGAGGTCATGTAGTGATTACAATGCTGATAAATTTATCGCTGTTAGTATGACAGCCCCACCTGTCGTCTGTCTCTTCCAAAGCATCCTCCTTGTCGCTTTCATCATCAGAATCTGAATCAGAAAATATCCTCTTCTTTCCCTTTGTCTCTTTTGTGCTTGCAATCCCTGAATATAATTGGTATCAACCTTCATATAGCCATCATACTCAAAACATACCGTTGTTGGAAGGCCCTATGGTTTCTTAGGATAAGTGAAGGGTCTATATCTTTAAGAAATGCCTCCATCTCCTCATCATCCTCATCATCCTCATCATCAGATCCTTCATCAGAGTCACCTTGAATCTCATCTTTCTCTTCCAAATCATCGCCGTCTCTGCTTCTTCTTCTTTGCCTTTTTCTGTTCCTTTCCTGTCTTCCTTTTCTTGGCTGGGCAGTTTAAGTTTTACATCAAATATGAGGCGATTGATCTTACCAGTGGGAGGGCTGACTTTCCATTTGTGCTTCTTCTGTTTTGACTTAATGCAAACAAGATCCCTCGCATATGTCTCTTTCTTGGTACTGCACAACTGTTCCACTATCCCTGTAGTAGCAACTGTTGTTAATGCGATATCAGAAGCGGAATGCAAGACAAACCACCAGAGAAATACAATGTAGAAAACTCTTCCATTACCCAAGATAAACCCCAATCAAGGATGCTTAATACATAACTCCTCATCTACATCCAGATGAGATTTGCTCCAGTTCAACAATGCAGTTGGGCATGCTGGTGAATCACTGCCATCAATGTGTGTGCCAGTAGCACGACCCAGAGACCGCTTGAACACATTGACTATATGGACTATTGAATACTTCCAAATCTGTAAATGAAAATGAACTCTACCTGATTTGAAGCACTTAGAAACTGCAGTGGCAATGTTGAGTTGGAAAGCAGGATAACAAACATTGTCCATAATGCCGATTCAAGGGGTGTTGTGACTGCAGCTTGTGTATGCATTTTATCAATCAAGCCTTCTGGCCCCTGCTCCAGGCCTTTCATTGCTGAGAAGGCACTGAGCTAGAAACACAACATGTCAATTTATCTCAGATCTTGCTCAAACATCAAGACATACTTCAAGAATTTCTTTCCTCATGCAAACATCAGTGTCTATTCCTTCACCATATTTCAAACCTGCACTTGTTGCATATAATGATCTTGGCTCTTGAAAAGTAGTGGCAATGCTGTAACATTGGTCGCCATTTCAAGTTGCTAGGGCATGATGGGACCTTTCGAAAGCAACGCCCCCAATGTAACCAGATGCTTTCTTGTTGAATTTAGCTTTCTTGTTGAATTTAGCTTTGTTGTCTGACATTTCCCCCGGAGGCCCGAGAATGGCATCTCGCATCTGTTCCATCTGATAAAGTCAGTCAGCATTGTACACACTCCTGTGAGGTGGTCAGCCATGAAATAAGCTTTCAAATTTTGCACAAACTTGTCCATGGCCCATGATTTTAATTTATCCTTGTAAGGATCTCCACTGTTCTTGACATTCCTCGCTAGCAGGTAATCCTTGTTGCATTTTCTTCCTTCATAGCAGGCACCTCCATCTCTGATGCAGTGTCAAGATTGTCTGCCATTGCAAAAGTAGACAAGTCTTGCAACATAATAATGATTTTTCCATGTTCGCCCTTGATCAGCGGGTGTGAGTTGGTTGAATATAGTCGAGGGAGATGTGGGTCTCTGTTTGGAGGATTGAATAGTTGTAAACCAGAAGTAACACTCATGGTAGGCAGAGAGAACTTAGGTGAGACCTTCCTTGCTGTGGAAGGTCTCGCTTCAAGCTTATCTCATAAACCCTTTTATGGCTATCATATCGATTACAGTAGTAATATTTGCTCTTTTGTGGATTTGCAAGGAGAACTAGATAATCAGCTGCTGTACAATGAATTCCTGATCTGTAGATGATCAACTGTGATATTCGCTCTAGGAGGGCATTGTCTACTCATGTCTAACAACAAACATGCCAGGGATGGGTCTATTGCCTGTGAAGAGTTGGTTGATGCAGTAGAATACTGGTTTGCATATTCATCAGATCAGATTCTCTGAATTAATCCAGGCATGACCTACCTATAACAGTCACTTGTTCATCTGGATATGTGTTTGTGGCAAACATAGTTGTCATAGGAACAACTGTTCTGGTGAGGTTAGTTCAAAGAGCAATCACAGTCACAACCTACCTGGGGGATCACCAGCATTGAAATGTGGGTCAGCTGCTGGACCATGACACATGCAATGTTCTACTGTGGGTTGCAAATAACATTGTTAACAAAAGGGTAGGGATGACTGCCGGATACCTGAAGATCTGTTAGAGAGCGACATGAGAAAGGGTACATCTTATGTCTCACCAGCGCTTTGCAAAACATATTTTTGTTCATGTCATTTACACAAGTTTGACCATAAACCTGCAGTGATGTCATTACCAGCAACTAAACTCTCTTTGACACTGGTATGTCGTCATTGCAAAGTTGAGATGGTTTTCAATCATATGATGGTTTTTGAATCTGGACAGACCTCAAATTGCAGGAGCTTCTGGGGTCCTGTACAGGGGTTTTCAATCATGTGGTAGATGTAGTGTAGTATATAGTATTCTAAAATGGGTACTCGAAGGTACAGAGCTGAATTTTTGAAAGAAAATATTGCAGCCAACAAAGGTGCTTGCCTGGACCTTGTACAATCTTCTCAAAAAGTGAGTATGCTGTAGCTTATTGGTTAGCCAGGCATATCATACAACAAGAATTCAGCACTTACCATGCAAATGCTTGAATCCAATTCATGGAGTGGGAGATGGTGGTGGAAGTGAAACAAGAGTGAAAACAGCCACAGAACCAAACAACATCCAACATAATGGTTGGCGAAACAGCAACTTCTGTGCCGAATGTGCTATAGTGGGACTTGTTTGATCATATTATATTTTCTTTCCTCTGCATTCAACCACCACCTGCTAAGAGAGAACAGAGTAAGTAGTAAGTCCATGACCCTGTAGGGGTGTAAATGATATGTATTAAGACCTTCAACAGTTGTAAGAATAGCAACAACTACTGTACTTGTACAAAGGAAAGTTGTAAATTCCTAAATGTTCGGTTAAACGGGCAAAGGTAAGTGAGTGCTAGCTTGATCTGCACTTCACACTCAAATATTATTCAGAGCTCATCAGTATTGTCTTTCCTAGTCCTAGAGGCATCCGTCGATCAGGATGGTGACATGAGAGACTCAGAAACAGAGGTCGACAACAGTGATGGTAAGGGTACATTTGCCACCTTTGGTGGAGAACTCAGCAGATCCCCCTAGGTTTCGTTGTTCATGATAAACCTCTCTCTGGAACCTCTCAGTTTTCTCAGATGCCTGCTGATACGACCATGGAAGAGGAGGCAGCACATCTAGAAGGTGTTGCTTTGGCTATCAAGGGCTGATATGCTGGTGTTGCTACCACATCCACATCAGTTTTTGGCACAGGGTTTGGGCATTGTAGACATTGTTGAAGACACTGCACTGTATCCTTCCTTGGACAACCCAGAAATTTGGAAACTGTCAGTTGATGTATGTACTGCATGCTTTTCTGAATTTCTGTGCATTTTGTTGACCTATGTTCAGGAAGGTTGCGAACACGAAATTCTGCTCAGATGCATGGAAGCTGCATCAGCTGGATCCTTGAGTTTCCCTGTACTTTCTGTTTTCTACTGTGACCACCAACCCAGTGCTATCTATATTGAGACTCGTCAATCTATGGTTGATGCAAGATTGTTGCTGGGTGCCTTTCTCAAGGGCATCACTCTGGTATCTTTTCTTGGGTCAAACAAGTCCTGTTTAACATTTATGACATTAGAAGATCATGTTGGAATCTTGATGCCCTCATATGCATCATGAACTTTCAAGTTGGGCTCATGGGTGCAACTTCAGCGTGGTGGCCATTATCACCATGACTTAGGGTTTGTAACTGATGTTCATGAGGACGTTGCAGAGGCAATTTTTATACCTAGGTTGTCACTTAACCCTGACTCTTGTGGGTGACCGCCCCAAGCTCTCTTTGATCCAAATATCATCAAAGACAGCCTGGGAACTAGGGTGGTCAGGTGTCATAGTTGTATCTATACAGGTTTCATGGAAAAGCTTTCACACCTGACAGATTTTGGATGCAAATTTTCAAAACAACGGATTTAGATGATGTTGATGTGCTACCAAAGGAGAAGGAGCTTGTGTTCTTTGATGAATCCAAGCAAGGTAGACATACAACAAGTGATACGAGTTGTTCGATCAAAAGTTCAGTTTGGGGCATCTGAAAAGGAGCTCATACACTCAGGCCAGCTTCAGGGAATGCTGGGTCACATTATTAGCATTGAAAACTCAGAGACAGCTCAAATTGAGACTTCCTATGACAATCTACTTGTTGAAGTGCCTCTGCAGGACATACAGAGGGCTTTCACCTGTGGTGATTATGTGACAATTATCTGTGGAGAACATCAAGGGTGGGAGGGTTTTGTTACAGAGGTATATGGAGAATCAGTAATGCTATATAGCACAACAGTCGGAGAACTAGAATGTCAAGGCTCTGTTGGCAAAGAGGTATTTGAACCAGCTCTGATCATTCTGCCTGTATCTGACCTTCATAGTTCCAAGTTGAACAGACTCATCTCAATTGGAAGAAGAATGTCTACACCTCTGGCACTGGATTTGGTGTAGTTGAGGAAAAACCAGGGTGTGGTAAGGCACGAACCAGAGATCCCATGCATACTGTGATCCATTTCATGGCATGAACATTTGTGTCATCAAGGGTAATCTGAAGGGCCATCAAGTGACAGTTCTTGGCTCTACCCTTATTGTTGATGAAAAGTTTAGTGTCACTCTTAGGATTGACACACAAACTGTGAAAACCGCTGTTGAGGTCAACAGTGATGAGGTGTTAGAGCTAGTGTGAGTGCAATTATGGCAATCCTTGGGCTGACTAATTGAACTTTCGCCAGGACTGGTTTGTCATTGTTGAAAGCACAATGAATTCCAAGGGGTGCATTGTCAACCGGACTGATTGTTTGTCCTACTACACCAATTCATTCCGATTCACGAGAACACATAGGTAAGCTACACTGTATCAAATAATACGACCTATCAAACACATACAATGTATCGAGTGATACGGGTTCGGTGGATGCCATCGAACACCCTTGTAGTGCATAGTGTATATGTAGTACCTACTATGTAACCAGTGAATGCACTACCACGATGCTTGCTGCACCATATAGTAGATGTAGCATGTAACACATTAACCTATGAATTGGCATCATCAGATGAAAGAATCAGCACAGGCATCACTAGAAATGGCATTGGCATCAGGGATCAGGCATAAAACATTCAATGTGCCATGCTGACAGGAGCCATAGGAGCATAAACATCAACAATAAGATTATTACTATAGGTTCATGTACTGTATATAAATGAAATAAACATGCATCATTCATCATCCGAAGTGTCCATATCATCAGAGCCAGGCAACCAAGTATCATCAACATAGCTGAAGTCTGCATGACTATAGATTGGTAGTGTGATGCGAGAAGGAGTTGGGTTTTCTATCTGGGAGGTGCTGGGAGACTTGGCTCTAGAATTATCCTCCAAATCGGCATCGGAATCAGCATCAGAATCGGCATCAGAATCGGCATCGGCATCGGTATTGCCATGAGAACTAGAAGAATCTGTCTCTGATGATAAGAAGAAAACATTAGCTGCATCAGATGCAGTGGGAAGAGCAGTTGAAATGGAATTTCTAAGTGAAGAGGCATTAGGATCAGATTCACCATCAGAGCTAGCAGAATCTGTCCCCGACAATGAGAGGAAAACATCCAGCATGTCAGATGCAGTGGCAAAGGTTGTTGTATGGGGTTTTGCAAGTGGAGATGAAGAGGTAGAATCGGCAAGGTAAAAGTCGGCAGCATCAAAGCCGGTTGGAGAACCCATACAGGGAGATGATGAATCAGGATCATAGATCATGGCAGCCTTAGAGGCGGTGTGTTTATCCTCGCCTTGCCAAACCATGTTCAAAACGGCATCGGCAGTGGCAGCTGCATCGGCATCAGTATGCTGATTGGAGTCAGGCATGGCATCGGCATCAAATCTGACATTGGAATGTGGTGAATCGTTGGATCCAGTGTCTGAAAAATAGAGCCCAGCATCAATACCAGTTACAGTGGGTGGTGGACTGTAGGCAGCAGAGACAGCTGTTGGGAGACTTGGAGTGACCAACCACTCCTTGTCACATACACCATCAGGCAGAGACCCTGCATACCCGGAATGATGTGCCTTTCCCTTGCCCTTTGTCTCCTGGTTGATTGCCAAAACATCATTTTCTGTGATGTTGGTACCCCAGGTCCACTTGTGGGAGGTGGGGGGAAGGGACTTCAGGTGCTCTAGTTCAGCCTGTGCATGTACTCCCACCAGATGCGATTGTCTTGTTACGGCAGATTGTTTTGAAGGTCCCCCAACTTGTCGAGGGTTTTTTTTCGATGCCATTACAGAAGACAAAGTCAGTGATTCAGACTGTAGCTCCTTGAGGAGGGTGAGCTCATGAAGTCCTTGAAACCCTGCCGCTTTCCTAACAATGGCATTGAAGGCAGCATTGGCTGATGATTCACAGCCATTTATGAAGTTATGCATACTGTGTGTCTCATCGAACATATCACGAATGAGAGTGTGCAGCTCAACACAAGATCAGCAAGTGGCTCGGCCATTGGCTCAGCAGTTGGGATCATCGGGTGCTTCCTGGTTATTGATGGGGGTTGATGGTGCAGGGATGTATTGCCGATAATGATCAAGGCACTCATCCAGGGTGTCAATGCCTAAAATCCTCCCAGCATCTGGTTCCCTAATGTGTCTCCACCAGTCACATGCATATGAGGGCACAAGGTGGCTCGGACTATCTGTGGTGACACCATCATCCAATGCGGCCAAAAGAGATGGATGGAATCCAAGCGGTAGGTGCTCCAAATTAATGTCGGCCAGGCTGTCAGCCAAGGACCGAACCAGGATCAGCACGTCAATCACCAGGCCGATTGTGGTGGCAGTACCAACCCAAGACATGACATACATCTGTCATATTTTTGAGTGACATATTACTTGTCCATTTAAGAAGATCCAATCTTACAAGCTCGAAATA
>QLOK01014999.1:815-11578 GCA_003313805.1 Tricholoma flavovirens
GTAGTTTCCCCTTACTCCACCTGTACCTACTGACACCTCTGCTAGGATTTTTTTCAAAGCTGAGGGAGCATCTGCTTCTACATATCCAAATGGTGCTTGGCCAAGAGGCTGAATCTTTTCCCAAACATCCTAGTGTTACAGCAATCAACATTGAACCCTCCCATAGCCCTGACAGCAATCCATGAGATTTTGTATTTTTTAAGAACAACTGCATTTATCATCACAAGCTCATTCAATTTCACTACACCATGTATGATGTGCACCATGGTGATACGTCCACATTGCAGGTAGTACTCAGGAGACACCAATATGTTTTGCATTGCACATAACAGCTCTATTCAGTAGTCCAATTGACCTTGATTGACCTTGAACAACTTTGATCGCAATTTTGAGCAATATCACATAATATCAAGCCCTCAAACATCCTCAATTCTGACTTCAAACACTATCACGACTCTCTCATACCTTGTATGACCCCTTTGAACCTCATTAAATAAGTGTCAATCATGTTATGAACATTTGATCAGCCGTGAATAGCAATATCGGACTCTCAATAATTCTCGAGCTCTTTTGATCAAGCTCAATCTTTGTCAAACTTCCTTGAACATCATTGCAATATTTTCCACAACTCCATATATACTGATTGATCAATTCATGAGCCCTACAGACATCATTGAACCCTTCACAATCACTTCGAACATCATTGATTGGACTCAATCAAACTCAAGCACCTTTGAACCCATATCAAGCTACTTCGCGCACTTTGGCAGCCATATTCCTTATCATCAGAGACTCATACCATCCTCCCACACCTCACAAGATCATATGACAAGCTTATCACATGAACAACAATAGGCCAGGTTGCACTTTGAAGGACATGAGAGGATTTTCGAAGTATTTCAGACTCCTCAAAGGGAACACATGTATGTACCACATGATACCCTTTCGTTTGTCTCACTTTTCGCATCATTCTATCATCCGCCCATCATTTTTATACCCATTAGATCATTTACATCCTGCCTCATGTAGGCCTCATGTTTTATTTCCTTTTTTGTCCTATGTTTTTCAAACCTATATAACTTTGTATTACCTACCTTTTCCAACAAGAAATTGTTCCCCTTACTTCTCTATCATCTGATTTAAGAGCTCCCACTCTTGAGTCCAAATCTCTAGTCTTTCTTGAAGTTTTGCAATATCATCATGAACTTCCTTGAAAATCATTGTATCATCATCTCAAACATATCAAACATCATCCAGTCATCGCTACTTCGGTATTAGTACCCATTAAAGCCCCCATCCACATCATTCCCATCCTCCTTCACATATCCAACTCATTCCTCAAACCTCTTGAACTTTTATCACAACCTCAAACTTTTATCGCAACCTCAAACTTTTATCACAACCTCAATCTTTCCTTGAACTTCGATCAAAACCCTCAAAACATCTCACTTTCAGTTAGTATAACCTTGGTTTACTTTGCTGAAGTTTAGAACCACCTCACTACCTTCCTCTAACCCATGTTATACCATACGTATGAAGCCTTTTGTAGGGTTTTGTGTGGGTTTCCTGGTCAAGTATGATCTATTTGGAGCCCACCGCAAGGGGTTTCTAAATCATTTCATCACCTAAACCATCAGGAATTCCTCAGCTTAGGCCAACAGCAGCAAGAAAACTTCATGATGAAACTTGCCCCGCCTTCACATCTCTTGAAGAATTGGGAGATATTTTAATACCTGTTCCAGAAAGCCAATTGACTCATCACCACCTATTCCCCTTGCCACAGCATGCACTCTCCAAACTACCTCTCGCCTCACTGCACATTCCTCAATTAAAAGCCTTCACCCCACAACCATCCACTCCTACTCTACTCACATCGACCTCAAAAATCATGGCTGCTACCGCAATGATGCCCATGCATGGTCACTCCACCGCTCCAAGATTTGTTCCAACCCAGCCTTGAGAACTTCATCGCTACTTCAACAAACTCAAACTGCTCTTTGGAGCATGTAACATCACCAACTTCAATATTGTGAAGAAGCACACCTGTCAATATGTCGATATTGACACTTCTAACCTTGGGAATCAATTCCAGAGTATGCAACCAGCATCTTGTTCAATAACTTCGCATCACAATCCACAAACTCTATCCTGGCTCAGAAGACAATCACAAGTGGTCAATCTCAGACATGGACAAAATTGTCAGTGAACAGCTTTGAGTCAGTATCTTCAATGCAAATGATTTAGGGTTATATTTTTGAGCTTTCTATAATATTACAAAGTTTCTGCATACTAAAAACAGGATATTGGAGGCCAAACAGAGCAGAGCATTTGTTCAAGGCTTCCAACCTGGCTTATGGATGCAAATCACTCAAAAATTCGAACTCAAATTCCCCAACCACTATCCAGACGACCCCTACCCACTCAATGATATTCACAAAGCTGTGAAGTTCATTCTAGCAGGTTCGAACACTTCACATTCATCATTGCTGCAAACATCAACCTTGAATTTGGTACCTACAATCTTGACATTGGCACCTCATATCAAGCAGAAGACCTCACAGCAATCCTCAAGAAGTTCGTGGCCACCCTCATCACCACTATGGCAGGTTCAAAGTCAAATTTGAGCCCTCAAACTTCTAATGCAACCCAATCGGATACCCTCAATAATTTGGTTTGTATTTCTGTGGGCACTCTGGCCATTTCATTAGCAAATGTCTGGTTTGCAAGTCCTATATTAATGAGGGCAAGTGTAAAAAGAATGCTGAGGGAAAGGTAGTACTCCCTAATGGTCAATTCACACCTTGAAACATCCCTGGTCGATTCATTAAAGATCGAATTGATGAATGGCATTGTCGAAACCCTGAAACTTCGGTTGTTTTGTCACTCATGTACAGTATTGCCCCATCCCCAGTCTTGTCACCATCCACCAGAGGTGTTTATCCCATTTCAGTATTGACTAACAATTCTGAAGATCGTATCATGGCCCTCAAATGGGAAATATTTGCACTTCAAAGTGGTAAACAGTTTAATCAAGCTGATAAAAACCTCCCAGTTATGTATACCAGACCCTCCAACTTGCATACCCCCTACTACCTTGGCCTATATCGAGCAAATCCCCAAACCACCAGTACCCTCGACCACTCGAAATTTGACATTGACCTCAACATTGGATGACAATTCAGCCTCGACAAATCCCTCAACCTTGAACTTGACCCCTACCACATTGAACCAGCCCTTGACAACTTTGCAACCCCCAATTCACCCTTTTGCAGGCAATAAGGAGAATAGCTATTTGCCACCACATGAACAAAACTTCATGGGTGGTTTGAAACCTCGAGATGGTCCATTGTACCATACTCAGACCCCATTGATAAAATGTTGCCAGATGAAGATGATAGGAGGGCCTTGTGCTTTCTCAAGGAGAAAAAGGACATGCTTCATATATCACACAGGAAAGAAAATGTTGACCTTTGTGAGTTAAATCTCTGATTCTAATCATATCTATACTAATTTAATTACAGATGAAGAGGTCAACAATGATTCTCATGCAGTCCTGGACATGCATTGACAGAAAAATAAACCCATAAAGCCTCCAAGCTCCTGCCATCCATAGGCAGGGAGCATCCTCATAGGATACCATTCTTTCTCTCACTTCATCTCATCCATACTAAAAGATTGCCTAGCAATGCAGCCAACCCCTCTCAACATCATGTGGGAGCACCCTGCATGACAACAGATGTATCTTGTCCTTCCTCCTTGCCTCGCAGTAAGGAGAATACACCATGCCTCTCTGGCACTCGCAGCAATGCAAATACACCTTGCCATACCGACAAACCACACCCGTCCCATGCCAACACTTCCAGCCATTCAAATGAGGGTTCAGATGGGTCGGGTTCCGACTGTGAAAGCAACTCCAACACTCCTCCTAAGACCCATGCGACCTGCAACTCAGGGTCCCACAAGGAACCTACACCATCACAACTTGGCTTTTATGAGGGTCACTGGGTCCACATTCTTACAGTAATTCAGCTAAAGGCTTATTTAGATATGTTATCCACACTGACTTACCTTTCCTGAAGCACACCGAGAGGTCCCTCAAGATTGCCCAAGAGTGTATCCTCGAAGCCTTCAACAAATACATGGCTGAAAATGAGGATGCTGATGTAAACACCTGTCAGTCGCCTCCCCCCCTTTGTGTTCCACCCTAGCTAACATCGTCGCAGCTGTTTACGAGGGAAACAAACTTGGTATGACTACACTTGTAAGTTCTGACAACATTTTGATTTAGTGATTGGGATTCTTTAACACATCTTCAGGTCTTCGAGGAAGGGGCTACAACTCGTGGGCGCATGAAGACCGTCGCGCGCACCATCATTCAATTTTTTTATAAAGACCATATAAATGTACGCAGGGGGGTTTGGGGGGCTTGCCCCCCTATCAGCTCTAGACGGAGTGCTGGAGGTGCGGGTCGTAAGCTCGTTACCATGAGGCTCAAGTGGTTTGATTACCTACTGATGTGTGTGAGAATTTATCACATGTCTGTCACCAACCACCCTCTCAGTGAGTCAGGCTTTCTATCTCTACTAAATACTATAGGATGGGCTTGCCAGGTCAAGCTGTGCCAGCTACGACGTGGGTGCGATCATCGATTGGAACTTGAAGAGACTGTCAATTTCACTAGTGATCGTCGATTGCCACGGGCGGTCCCCCCAAGTATATCCGGTTTTGTAGAATACTCTTCGAGATATTCATCAATCAGCACTGTTGCACTACTACTCGTTGCATAAATGAGAATGAAGCTAAACTTTGAGATTGATGTCACGGTCAGGCTTTCGCTTGCCATCGACCTCTCAAATGAAAAAGAAACGGTCTCAGGTGAGAGCTTTACTCATTATTGTCAGTGTAGTATCCTTAACTTTGTCCCGTCTTCTTAGTTGCTAACTGCAAGACAAAATCGTTGGGTGGAGGTTAGCCCATACATTTGGGCTGCCATCTGAGGGAAAAGTAGAAGATTGAATGTTGGATTCCAGCTACCTTTGACCCCCTGTCATCAGTGCATCACTGCCAACACTGCCAATTGGTGGCCAGTTGTTCACAATATTCCTGCCAACCTCCCCCATATCAGTCTCCGAATTCGTCCACAGATGGCCAGTCGAGTCGGCCGAAGAGAGTTGGTCAATGTGGGCTTAAAGATGTGTGCTCAGGCTAATTTTCAAGTTAGCAGTTGCTCCACAGTCCAAGTTGGAACACATCATTGACTCGGCGGATATAACCATAGCATAACCAACCTATGGCAGAGCTTCCTTATCAATTGTATCAATTTCAGATGTCAGAGATAGAGCCATTTGAACTTCAACATCTCACAGTGACAATCAAGCCTGCGAAAGACAGCTACTCAATGTACCCGTGGACCTGCAGACAAACCATCATGTGTGCTCGGCTGGTGTTTAAGTAGGTAGCTGCCAGCTTGGTTCAGGTAAAAACGCATCGTTTTGGGACTTGGGTATAAGATTGAGCTTCTTGATTTCGTCCTCAGAGCAACCTCAGGGCATAGTGATACAACCGGAATTCTGGTTGGACTTCTACAGCCAAAGTTGAAGTCGGAAGTTCTGACCGCAGTACATGTTACGATGATGGAGTCCGACTTCTTCACACTGAGAGTAGAAAGTCCGACGAGTCATCGAGTAGAGGTCATTCTGCTGAAGGATGTCGTACGCTGATTCGGATGGCAGGAAGTTAATCATGGCCGCCGGTTCGGAGTTTCAACTTCAAGTGAGATAATCACGTGGCCGCGACAGTGTTCAACTTCAACTTGACTGTAAACGACGACAGACAGAGAATGGCATCGTATGGCTTATAGACTTACTCTTGCTTGCTTTTTCTGATTTTCTGATACGGAAATAGTCATCATAAAGAGTGGACAACAGGAACTCCTTTGCCACCAAGAAAGCGTGCAGCATCATCCCATGCTTCGGTTCCATATTTCTCTTCTGCAAAACGAAGGCGTACCTCTTTATTGGTAGATCTAGAACTACAGCATGGTACTGGAAGTACAAGTAACCCCAGTCCAGTGCCACACTCTGTATGCGTTGTATTCTATCAACCACTCCCTTCGGTCACTTAAATCCATTCTTTTTCAAGTTAGACCGTTTCGTGCCATCACGGCCGAAAAGTGCCATACCTCTCAATGTCACGCCTCGTACTAATCGTATCAGCCGCCAATTCGGCTTAACAGATGACCGCGTCTTCAACTTTAAGAATAAAGAGAACCAAGGAAATATACCATTTGGCTGTCGTGATGAGATGAATATGGCCGGGCTTCTACACCGCAGTATCTCATCCCTCTTCCACACTCCACCGCGCACACGTCCGACATCCGTTGCTGAAAACCTGGCAGTACGGAAGCAGTGCACCCTAACTCTAGACGGGCCCGGAATTACTGAGGACCAATATGCATCCCCCATTGCATGGTCAAAGCGCAACCTGATTGCAGTAGCATGCGGGAATGACATATATCATCAGGACCTCGACAGCCGTCTCGTATCCCACCTCTGCACGCTCCAAGTGAGCAACGCAGGGCGGTTACATGCGATCGAATGGGCAGGAGAAGGCAGGGAGAATCTCTTCGCATCGGGGACTACCACCGGTGTGGTTCAAGTCTGGGATGCGGGGCAGGGTGGCGCGGGGAAGTTCCTACGAATGTGGAGAGAAGATAAGTCTACGGGAGTGGGTGGGTTGGACTGGAACAAGGATGTACTGGCGGTAGGTTCGCAGGATGGGACAATCTCACTGTTTGATGTACGCCAGAAGACGGAAACAAGGCGGGTGCCGGCTCATAAGGGTAAGGTGCTAGGGATCAAGTGGAGTGCGGATGGGTCGCTTGTTGCAAGTGGAGATGATTTGGGGGTTGTGTATATTTGGGATAAAAGGGCAGGGAAACAGCTTCTAGATGAGGGCACACATGGCCCAAAGATGAGGCACCGTGGACCTGTGAAGGTGCAGTCCTTGATTTCTGGTGTGCATAACCAATATTCACCCCTTGATAGGCTTTGGCTTGGTGTCCCTGGAAGTCCGACCTTCTTGTGACAGGGAGCGTCTTTCCCGAAGGTAAAATCTGTGTCTGGAGTTCCTCTTCTAATTCATCATCCCCTTCGCCTCTCCTTACTCTTCCTCTCGACACCTCTGTTCTATCCCTCCACTGGTCCCCCCATTGTAAGGAACTCCTCAGCACACACGGACCCTCTTTCCAATCTCCATCTCTCCCCAAACACCCATCATCAACACGCCTATCCACCCTAACGTCAACGTCAACCAACGCTGCACAACCATCACAACCGGCCCCTCTACGACCCACCCTCAAACCTACACCTTCGCCTCTGACAAACGCCATAGTGGTGCATCGATACCCGTCAGGGGAGCGGCTGATGCACCTTACGATGGCGCACTTCGGGCCGGTGACGCATAGTTGTCTGGGCCCCGGGGGACAGAATGTTTTCACGGTGTGCCCGAAGGAGGAGACAATCAAGATGTGGCAGGTGTGGGGTAAGAGGGAAGGTGTGGAACGGGAGAGTGCGTTTGATAAGTGCACTATACGATGATGTCGATGCCGTAATGGTGGGAATAGTCACCCCTGTCTAGTTTAATTTAGCCGTGGCATTGCGTGTGGGGTCATTCGGTGAAATCTAAGTGTGACAATCCGATTGAAAACATTTGTTAGAATTTCCGGTGATTGGTACTAGGCAAGGGCGGTCGGTAACTGGTCGGTAACAGACATTTGATGAATTCTCACACTTCTTTCTTTGGCTGCTGAGTGATGCCAATTAATAAGGTGATGGACATCAGTAGGTAATCAAACCGCTCAAGCCTCATGGTAATTGCCAGGATGGCTAGATATCATTGTCATGCACACATACCATTCATCTAACAGCCCCCCTCTGCTTGCCATGGACCTCAAGCTAGTACTCAATGTTCTTGGTCCCCAGCTGATGAAGAGAGGATGATAACTTTTCTTTGCTCTAAAAAGGAGGCTGCTGCAGATGGTGCCAACTTCAAGCTTGCAGTTTAGAATGCACTTGAGGGACCCACATCTTGATCCAGGTGCACCTAAGACCGCCAAAGCTTGCAAATCAAAGTATGGATGGGTGTGTAGAACTTTACAGACTCCTCAGTCTTTCAACTAATGCTCTCTAGCTCTGGTTGAAGGTACTCAAGAGTTCAGTGATCAGTGTATACCTTGAATCTGACACTGAGGAGGTGGGATCTCCATTTCTTTAGTGATTTGATGATACTGTAGCCAGGAATTCCTTTTTGTGAACTGGGTAGATCTTCTCAGCATCAATGAGTTGATACTGGGCAAGCTGTTTCCCAAGTCTTGCCAAAACTCAGGATGGTGCCTGTGTGGCGATTGCTGGTGTCAGTGGTGACATAGATGTTTGACTCCTTGTCTTCATAATCAATTATGGTGAGACAGTTGGCACCCAGGACCAGGCATTTGATGCTTTCAAATGTGGCTTGGTGTTCTGCAGTCCAAGTCAGGAAGGCCCAATCACATTCCTTGGTTGTGAGGGGTGTCAATATGCTCATATATATATATTCAGTGAGCTGGTAGGAAGGTGGCAACATATCTGGTCAACCCTAAGAATCCCCTGACATTGGTGGCTGTCATTGGTTGGGGCCAAACAGCAATGTGATGATAGGTCCACAGCTCACATCAAGCTCTGAAACTGATTTTTGCATGTTTGTGTTATGAACTGAGGCTGAAAGGAAATCTGTGCGGGAACCAATCGGAGATCCAGAGGGGTATTGAGAAGAACTTGGCTTCAACTTTTAAGAAGTTGTGCCCTTCGCTTGTTATGGTGTTCTATTTACTAGAGGATGATCGGGAATTCAAGTAGGGGACCGATCAGAAGTCCAAAGACAAAGACAAGAGGGTGATTAACGTATGATATTCGAATTGCAGAATACAAACAGAATATCTAAGTTTAAATACTAATATTAAATCCTAGATTGGAGACCGAGGTAAGAGCTATGTACGTTAGCTGTGGTTGGCAGTACGGGCGGTACCTGAGGTAATAACCCGAGGTAAAAATCCTATGAGTAACTACAGTAACTATGTACGAAGTCTACACTATGCACTGGAATGGAATCTGATCGATCTCAACATATATCAGAGTTTGGAGTGGTGTTCCATCGGAAGTCCGAGTTGGGTGGAACGGAACATAACAGTATTTCCCCCTTAAGGCTGAGCCTTCGAGGCACATGAATGTTGAAGTCTAGACTTGGCAATTTTTTAGAAAAAATTTCATTCTTCCTCCTACCTCCACCACCATGTCCAGCATCGGAACTTTTGACTTTTCTCGCATGTCCGCTGCGGACCAGTCCAACATGCTTCTGCAAATGCTAACGCAGACCCAAAAACGAGTGGAGGAGGAACATATTGCAGAAAATGAATGTAAAGAATGAGAGTCTCAGGAGGCTGCTGAGAGGGAGGCCAGGGAGGCCAAGGAGGCCGAGGAATTGGCGGCAGCAAAGGCAGCAAGGAAGGCTGCCAAAAAAGGCAAGAAGCGAGCACTGGTGATGGAAGTCGAGTCGGGAGCCGAGGAGGTGGCCAATGAGCAGCCAAAACCCAAGAAACGAGTGAAGAAGGCGGAGACCATAGTGGAGACCGCTACAGAAATCGAGGAAGGGTCATCTCTGGAGACCGCAGAGATGCCCTGCAAGAAGTAAGTGACTAATTCTTGCATTTTTTCTTTAGTTAATGTTTCTAGATGTTTGGCTAGCGAGTGGGAGTGCATGCGGGTCTGCGAGGGCCACGCAAAATCATGTTTGGTGTGCAGTAAAGCAAAGCACTGTTGCATAGGGGCGGTTTGGGGAAATGGGGAGGGCAATAGCGGAGAGGTCATAGGAGTTCCATTGGGGTCTGTGAGTGAGGAATTGAGGGAGATGAGGGAAATGATGAAGGAAATGGTGCAGCTGCAACAGGTGTCCATCAAGGCAGCAGCAAATCTGGAGAAGGTGATGTGGGTGGTACAGGAGGTGCTGGATAGTTTCCAGTACTGTCAGGATAACGAGTGGGAGGACGAAATTTTTGACGAGTGGGTGGCGGACATGGAGTTTGGGGAGATGGAGAACGAAGTAGCGGAGTTGCAGGCAGAGGAAGCGGAGTTCCAAGAATGGTTGAAGGAGAGGGCAGAGAAACGAGGAGTAGTAGGGAACATAGGGGAGGAAATGGTTGCGGAGGTGGTAGCTGAATCGGGTGCAGGGATGTAGACAGGGGTCCAATCGGAAGTCCGATCATTAATAAATTTTTCTTTTTTGTTTGTGTTTGGTTGGAATGATGTAAGGAGTGAAGGAGAGTTTTACAGAATGTATGCTGATGGTGGGAAACGAGGATGCTGGGCGCCATCTGACAATGTTAACGGTGAATTTGGTTGTAGTGGAGTTTCGAAATGGACCTGTTGTAAGTTCACTGGAATGGGCCATTGTGGTAACTCAACCAATGGAATACTGTTGTCTTCTTCATAGAGGTCAGTGTCATGGTTAAATCGAACTGTAGACGTCTCTTCATCGTTGTAGATTCTTGGCCCAAATACCCTTTCCTGATACCAGCGGGTAAATCTGGCTTGTCCATAGACGATGGTTGCAACCAATACACTGAATAGAAGCGCAAGAAGGAGTGTAGTAGGAGAGAATGAGTTGTCATCCATTCTGCCGAGGTGAGGGTCTTGAAGAAGATTTGTTAAATCATTCCCACAGCTCGATAC
>QLOK01015015.1:0-15905 GCA_003313805.1 Tricholoma flavovirens
TAATGAACTTTGGGAGAGGGTGCAGAAGGAGTGGGAAGAAATTCCAAAGGAAGAGTGTCAGAAACTAATTGAAAGCATGCATAGAAGGCTTGCAGCAGTAATCAGAGCAAAGGGAGGCTATACCAAGCACTAGTTGATTGAAATTTTAGTATAAAAAATCAGTGCAACAAAACCCTTCCAATGAGTGACAACTTTAAGTAACATGGGAAAGTTACCAAATGGAGTTATGCAAACTTGTGGCTGTGTCAGTGAGAAGATATGATGTTGAAGTATATTATGTAATATTTTCAAGAATTTAGCAAATTTATTTCCTGAGATATAAAGGCATCTTTCCAAAAGTACAAAACATTGGAAGGGTTTTGTTGCCTACTGTACTTCTTGGGTGAAGATGGGTCAAAGGTTACTTGGGTTTGCAAGGACGAAGTCACTATTTCCCCCATTGCAGTAGACATCCCAATGTCGTGTCAACGCATCAGGTTTCACCCCTAGCCTGCTGGGATGGGACCAAATGACCATGCTTAACTGAGAGAGGTACTCAGACCAGCATGCTTGGTGCTGTGTAAGGATTTTTGTAGTGGCGAAGTACTCCAAATTTTTGTGATCAGTGACCACATCAATTGGGGTGCTGCTACCTTCGAAATATTGATGCCAGTGCTTGAAAGCCTCAAAAATTGCGAGTAGCTCTTTGTCATGATGTCATAATTAAGTTCAGCAGAATTAAAGGAGTGGGAGTGAAAATTGATAGGGTGAATCTCACTGGTGGCTGTGTGGCAGGAAATTATGGCAGCAAGAGCATAATCAGAAGCATCTGTCTCCAAGATCATTTTGGTGTCAGGTACCCATTTAGTTAACATGGGGGCTTCTGTGAACTGATTTTTTAAGAGGTGGAAAGCTTTTCAGCATTTCTCATTGAAGTGCCAAGGGGAGCCTTTTTGGGTGAGCTGAGTGAGTGGAACAATGATGTCAGAATACCCATAAATAAACCATCAATAGAAATTGCAGAATCCCAAAAAAGACTGAACATCCTTCACTATTCAGGGTTCTGGCCAATCCATAATTGTTTGAACTTTGTCATTGGCAATACAAAGCCCATCAGTGGTGAGGATGAAGCTGAGATATTCAACAGAATCTTTGTGGAATTTGTATTTCGGGGCAGCTGCAAAAAGCCTGTTTTTGTGAAGCCATCATAACACTTCCTTGACATGAGCTTTGTGCTGGCTCATGTCTTTGGAGTAGATTAATATGTCTTCCAAGTAGATAATGACACAGACATCCAAGAGGTCACTGAAGATGTCATTCATAAAACATTGAAATGCAGCAGGAGCATTAGTAAGCCCAAAGGGCATTACTAGCCATTCAAAAGAGCCATAGCAAGTTCAGAATGTTGTTTTCCATTCTTTGCCATCAGCGATTTGGACGAGGTGGTAGGCATGCCAATGGTCAATTTTGGTGAATATTTGGGCCTTCAGTGCATCCAGAAGATCCAAAAGGAAAGGCAGTGGATATCGGTCTTTTTTCATGATTCTATTGAGGCCATGATGGAGTAGGCCCCAGATGCCTCTAGCTGTGGCACAGCAACACAGTGGGATAGCAATGAGATGAACTAGATACATGTGACTAGCTATGGTTATATCAACAAGGTCACATGATCACCTGGAGTGGTGCCTCACACCACTGCAATGATAATTGATGCAAAGTCATAGGCTACCATCTTTCTTTTTCACAAAGAGGATAGGTGCACCATGGGGAGACTTGGAGGGCTGAATAAAACCTAAATTGACATGTTCTTTGATAAAGAGGTGCAGAGTTTCCAACTCTGATTGAGAAAGAGAGTACATTCAGCTTGGAGGTATTGAACCTTCCTCCAAGTTGATCTTGAGGTCATAAGAACAGTGAGGAGGCATGGCATCAGCTTTTCCCTTACTGAAGACATCTGCGAATTCATGGTATTCTTCAGGAACCAAAGTTAAGTCTGGGACTGCTTCAGTAGCAGCCCTGCCAATAGTGCCATTGGGAGTGATCTGAAGTTGAAATGCCACAGAACCAGGAAGTTTGCTAGCACATAGTGGCATTGATCAAGGAGACTAGAGGGGGGGTTGTGTGAGGTTGGGGGGTTTCAGGAGTTTCAGGAGTGTGGGTAGGGCCAAGATTTGGTCCTATTTTGGGAACCAATGGTGTGTTCACAAGAGAGGGGTTTTGCAGCAGGGGTTCTGCTACCAAAGGAGACATCGGTGGTGCTGGACCTCTATGTTTAACAGAGTGGAAATCAATGTGGCCTGAATCCCAGTCAATCAATAGATTGTATTGTTTCAGCCAACAGTATCCAAGTACCATAGAACAGGAAGAGTCAAGTGGGGTTCCATAAAATGTCAAATTGAACGTTTCACCACAGGCAAATGTAACTGTAAGTTCAGCTGTCCAAGTAATGATAGCATTGCAAGTGCCATAAAACAGGTGGAGGCCAACCAGGGCAATTGAAACAGTAGGTAAGTTGTTGTTGTCAACAAATGCTGAGTCCACAAAACAATGGGAAGAGCCAGAGTCAATAAGAGTTCGGGTGGACAGGGAGTGTGTTGGGATGGATAGTGTGATAAACAGGGAATCGGGTTCGGAAAGAGTGGACACATTGAGGCAGACATATTTAGCTATGCAGAAAAGGCCAATGCAACCCTCAGCCTGTGTAGACAATTCTTCTGAGTCTGAAGTTTCAGCTTTCAAATCAGTGGCTGAAACTTTCACAGCTCATCCTTTAGCTGCTGCAGACTTTGGACAATCATGAGCAATGTGTCCTTTTTCACCACAGTATAGGCATAAGCCTTCCTTCATGCGGTGTTCTCATTTGTCTCCTGTTAGTTTACCATTCTTGCCCAATTTGTCAGAAATTGAGTTCTTGGGCTTTTCCTTTGACAATCCTGAAGTCTTTGAAGTAGATGTTGAATTGTTGGTAGTGTTAAAGTTTTAGGAGGTGATTGAGAATTAGGTTTCTTGTTAAGAGTCCTTTTTATTTGGGCTCCCAACAATTGCTGAAGATTTGGTCTTGAGATGAGTTTCCTCTTCTTGCATCCAATAGATGTTATTGGCATCTTGGGCTTTGAGACGTAAGCAAGCTAAAGTGTTAGGCTTGCCACCACGAAGTACTTCAGTGCTAATTTGAAGGGGTAGGCCATGGAAGTATCAATTGCGAAGGGCTGCCTCATTACAACTGACTTGAGAAGCCAGTTCCCAAACGTCAACATTATATTTGACAATATGGGCTGTCTTCTTCATGCTGAGTTCATGGAGGGATTTTTTGGCATCACTGACAGGATCATGTGGACTGAAATTATCTTCAAGCTCTGAGAGAAAGGCTTGGTAGTCCCACATCCAGTGAGCTGAGTCTGTGGGGTCATTTAGTCCAGGTTCAAACCAACTAAGGGCAGACCCTTTGAGGTAGGAGAGAATAAACAAGATCCTTTTCTCATCAGAGGCATATACCTGAGGACAGTCTCTAAAATGAAGATTACAAGAGACCAGGAAATCTTGGAGCTTTCAGGGGTTGGAACTATCAAAAGTGTCAGGTTCTTGAACCTTGATTTTTTCAGCTTTTGGGGCAGCATTTCAGTGCAAGTCTTTAAGGCTGCCTGAAAGCTCAAATATGTATGGCCTGAACAAATCTATCCACTGGAGGCTGGTCAGAAGGGGCTTGACTACCATTATTGTCAGGGTCATTAGGACCATCTGGATCATCTGGTTCATCAGGGTCACCATTGCTGCCAGTGGGAGGTTCATCAGGGTTGTCCGCAGGAGGAGGATCTACATAGTCAAGAGGAGTAGGGATTCAGGAATTAGTCAGTGATTGTTCAGGTTCTTGAGTGTCTCTAATAGACATGATGCTCACACTAATTTATGGGGCTCCTTCACCTAATTGATGAAAGATGTTTGAGGGTTGTGAAGATTTGCTGAAAGTTGTTGAAGGTCTAGGTGGGCTAAGGACTGATCTATGAACTGCTGTTACTCCTAGAGTTGCACCTGTGCACTGGGAGTTTTGAGTAGTTCTTTGTCGAGTTCTAGTCTTGGACATAGAATAACAGTGGAGTGTGAGTTTGAATATACTGTTAAGTACTGATCTCTTTTTGGGAACCCATTCAGGAATTACTGCAGGGCCAAACGATGGAACAGAGGGGACTTGGCTTCAACTTGTAAGAAGTTGTGCCCTTCACCTGTTACAGTGTCCCAATTTCAAGGAGGTCGTGAGTCGAAGGTAGATTGAGATCAATTCGGGAACCCGAACAAAGAAGGGGAATGAAGGATGAGAAGGAGATTGACTAGATTCAATATTCGAACTGCAGAATACAAATGAAGTAACTAAGCTTTTATACTAAGTATGAAGTTGGGGATTGGTGATGTTTCAAGAAGCCGAGAGGTTGCTGAAGTAGTCATTACTAAGAGCTGTGTAGTAACTAAGCTATGATCTGTATCTAGGGGTAATTTCAAATAAGTATTTCAAATAAGTAAAATGTATCAAGTTTGGGTTTTTTGGGTATTTTTGGATCTTGGACTGAGGTAAGTGGAACAGTGATAATACTCGACCAGGAAACCCACACAAAACCCTACAAAAGGCTTCATATGGTATATGTAACACAGGTTAGAGGAAGGTAGCGAGGTGGTTCTAAACTTCAGCAAAGTAAACCAAGGTTATGCTAACTGGAAGCAAGATGTTTCGAGGGTTTTGATCAAAGTTCCAGGAAAGATTGAGGTCACGATAAAACTTTGAGGTTGTGATAAAGTTCAAGAGGTTCAAGGAATGAGTCAGATATGTGAAGGAGGATGGGAACGATGTATATGGGGGCTTTAATTGGTACTAATACTGAAGTAGCAATGACTGGACGATGTTCGATATGTTCAAGATGACAATATGACAATTTTCGAGGAAGTTTGTGATGATATCGCAAAACTTCGAGAAAGACTAGAGACTTGGACTCAAGAGTGGGAGCTCTTAAATCAGATGATAGAGAAGTAAGGGGAACAATTTCTTGTTGGAAAATGTAGGTAATACAAAGTTATATAGGTTTGAAAAACATAGGACTAAAAAGGAATAAAACATGAGGCCTACATGAGGCAGGATGTAAACAATCTAATGGGTCTAAAAACGATGGGTAGATGATAGAATGATGCGAAAAGTGAGACAAATGAAAGGGTATCATGTGGTACATACATGTGTTCCCTTTGAGGAGTCTGAAATACTTCAAAACCCTCTCATGTCCTTCAAAGCGTGACCTTGCCTATTGTTCTTTATGCAATAAGCTTGTCATATGATCTTGCGAGGTGTGGGAGGATGGTACAAGTCTCCAATGATAAGGAATATGGCTGCCAAAGTGTGCAAAGTAGCTCGATATGGGTTCAAAGTGCACTTGAGTTCGATTGAGTTTGATCGATGATGTTCGAAGTGATTGCGACTGGTTCAATGACATTCATAGGGCTCATGCATCGATTGATACATAAGTGTATCTGGACTTGTGGAGAATATCATGGAGATGTTTGAGGAAGTCTGATGAAGGTTGAGCTCAATCAAAAGAGCTTGAGAATTATCAAGGGTTTGATATTGCTGTTTGGGGTCAATCAAATGTTCATAATGTGATTGACACTTATTGAATGAGGTTTGAAGGGGTTGTATGAGGTATGAGAGAGTCATGATAGTGTTTAAAGTCAGAATCAAAGATGTTTGAGGGCTTGATATTGCACGATATTGCTTGAAATTGTGATTGAAGTTGTTTGAGGTCGATCGAGGTCGATTGAACTACTGTATAGAGCTGTTATGCGCAATGCAAAACATACTGGTGTGTGTCCCAAGTACTACCTGTGATGTGGATGTATCATCCTCCCCTGGACTGAAATACTGACTGTCCCCAGTCAGTTGAAGCATGTCATGTGCTGATCATGAGATTGTGTTGAAAAACTGATCAATGAAGTTAAGACAAGTGTCCTAACTCAAGTACAAGCACTTCCTATTGATGGTTGATCAGCAATTGATAGTTCTGTCCATCACTGGAGGCCTTCTCAGTAATGTCTTCTAGTTCTTACTCAGAGGCCTTCTGAGTGAGTCTTCAGGAGGTCAAGGAGTCACCGACTCAGGGTCTTCCTGAGCAGTTCTAAGTAGTCATGCTTGTCAAGTTAAGACTGTACATAGATTGCTTAGGTCAAGCTGGAGAGAAGGACCTCTAACTACTGAGGCTTATATACATGAAGAACATCTCTTATCTACCAATAGGCAAAATAGATGTTAATCATAAAGAGTCCATGAAGAGAAGATGAATGTCAAAGGGAACAATAGGGTAATAGTCCACCAGGTTAGTAAACATTAATGAATAATAAGAAAGAGAAAAGAAAATAAGTGTTCCGGTCCATCTTCCACCTGCAAGATCTGTAACATTACCCTGTCTTTATCTTGAAAATTTCCTTCTGAACCCCACAATGGATGTGGCTAAAGGTTTGCCAAATCAATGAATGGGGATGGGAACATGGCCTGATGTGCTTGTGAGGAGGTTGGTGTCAAAATGGGAGAGGTTGGTGGTGGTTCATTGAATGGGAGAGGGTTCTCTGGGGTGGTTGAAGAGGGGGGTATCTCCACTCTTAATGGGGTTGGTTGCTGTTCAAATGTCACTTGTCTCATTCTGATGGGGGGAGGAAAGAGGGGGTCATTTGGCTTGTGGATGGGTGGTGGCAGCTGGAGGTCATCCAACTCCAGTTCTTCACTATTGTTGTCATGATTAAAGCGAATGGTACTGGTTCTGTTTGGGTAAATGGAGGGGGACATCCTTGGGAAATGATGTTCTTGCCATCGTGAGATTTGTATGAAGCCAAAGAAGAAAAGGAGGAAGACCAGAGCGATGGCAAATGTGGTTAGAATGGGTTTCACTGGCCAGAGATTTTCAAGAGAGGAGGAAGAGGTGCAGGTGGTAGTGGTTTCACAGACAATGGTGAGGACATTATTATTATTATTTTTTTGACTGAAGAAAGGAAAAGTAATTCTGGGATCAAAAGAAAGAAGAAATCAGTGAATATATAAAAGAAATCTAAATTATTTGTTTTTGTTTGGGATCAGTAGTCCCCAATTGGTTCTCCAGTGATGTTAGCCCATGCAGCATCATCAAAGGTATCAGAGTAATTGAGATCCATTGGTTCTTGCAAGAGAGTTGGACAGTAAATGGATGGGTGTCCAGGGGTGGTCTTTTTGCAGTGTATGCAGGTGGAATGAGGGCAGTAAGATTGGAAGTGTCCTCTTTCTTTGCATAGGTGACAATAGGGTCCCTTTTTGGCTTTCTGTTGGTTCTTCCTTAGAATAGGTTTGCTGGTCGAGGGGGTAGGCAAGGGTTGGTTATTAGTTGGATGGATTAAGGGAGATAGGATGGGTTGAATTCTTGCATCAATGAGGGTGGCTAGTATGGCACATTCCTGTGCTTGCACATTGGTGATGAGGTGTTGGTTAAGGGACCAGGCATTGGAAAGGGAGACTAGGTTGGGCTGACGAAGTAGAGTTTGTTTGATGACTGGTTGATTGTCATGGTTGGATAGGAATTGGTAGATGGGGAGGATGGATAGGGTGATTGGGAGAGGCATTCTTTGGTTGGGGTCTTTTCCTAGAGCTTTTTCTTCTTTTTATAGTCAGTTAGCAGTTCTTTTGCATGAGAAAGGTTTCGTTCTGGTTCCCAGGAATTCTCCAAGGTCAGATAACCTTGCCATTTTATGAGATAATGATACCCTCGTGCCTTCTTTCTATGTGCGACTATTGCTTCCACTTCATATTCCTTTTCTCCTTCTGTAAAGTCCGTGGGTGGTTCTGGGAAATTTGGTCCATGAGTATCGGTTTCAAAGTAAGGGGTGAGGAGGGCGGCATGGAAGACTGGATGTATTTTCCATTGTTTCAGAAGGATCAGTCAGTAGTTCAAGGGGTTGAGGACTTCTTTTATCATGAAGGGTCCTTGATGTTTTGGGGCCAGTTTCCTAGATGGGTATGCAGTTTTTAGATTCTTTGCTTTGAGTAGTGTTTAAAGGTCCTGTCTATAGGACCGAAAAAAGACCGTTAACCGAACCTAACCGGACCGATATTAACCGGACCAGCGGTTATGGTTAAGGGCTGGTCTTTAGCAGTTAAGGTTAAGGTCTTTCAAATTTGAAAAACATCATTAACCGCAAAAAAACCGTTCTAAACCGGTCTTAACAGGTTATTGGTCACGTGGGCTATTCTATCTGATTGCCCTGCTTATTGCCTTGAATTCTACCCTTGGTTCATCCAAAACAGTCAAGAACCGAGAAAGATATAACCAAATACATTTTCAATACCATTATTTTTCATGATCAGAATAACATTGCTTATAACTTGTGCTACAAAGTGTGGGGTACAGTTAGACATCATCAATTACATCACAATAACACACATAAACATCTGTACCATGTATATTTTATTCATTTAACAGCCCAGACAAGTTGTAACTACATACCACAAACTGCAACCACAAACTGCAAACTAATACAATGCACTTTCGTTTTGGCCATATCTCAGTCAAATCTTGATGGAATCTCTTAAAAATTGGATCACACCCCGGGGAGTTACAATGCGTATCTTCTTATTCAACAGTTAAATGTTCCGGGTAATATTTGTTGAGATACATATAGGTTATATAGTATGACAAATTTCAGGACAAAAAACCGGTCTTAACCGGTCTTTTTTCGGTCTATTAACCGCAAAAGACCGGTCTTAGTCGGTCCAGTTAGGTCCCCCCAATATCTGGGTCGGTCCTAGACCGGTTACGGTTACGGTCTACCTATTATAGGGTCAAAAAACCGAACCAGACCGGACCTTAAAACACTAGCTTCGAGCCATACCTTCTGTCCTTGTTTGAATGGGGAGAAGTTCTGATGAACTCGCTCAGAAACCATCTGTCTGGCAAGCTCATGGGTTGCTAGGGCTTCATCTCGTGCTCTTTGGAGGAGGACAATTCTTTTCTCTAGTTCTGGTACATTAGTTTTCATGTAAGGGAGTGGAATTGCCTTGGGTTCATATCCCATCATGAGATAGAATGGGGATTTCTTTTGCACTGAGTGTGTTCTTTGGTTGTGCATGAATTCTGCTGTAGGTAGGAGATGTTTCCATTTTTCCAGATTGTTAGAGCAGAACATTTGGAGGTAAACCTCAATTTCTTGATTTACCCATTCAGTTTCTCTGTTGGTCTGTGGGTGGTAGGCAGTGCTCATTGCTAGTTTGATCCTGAGGATTTGCCCAAGCTCTTGGAACAATTGAGAAGCAAATCTTGGGTCCCTATCAGAGATAAGCTTGTCAGGAAGGCCAAACCTTTGTAAACATAGTCCAAATAGAGGGTGGCGGCTCCTATAGCATCAATGGTTTTGTTACAAGGAATGAGAATTACCCCTTTTGTAAGCCCATGGTCTACCATAACCATCCATGCATCAGACTTGATGGGGGAAAGAGGTGGCATTGTGGGATATGTGTTGATCTTCATCTGTTGACATGTCATGCATCCTTTTACAAAGTTTTTGATGAACATGACCATTCTGGGCCACCAGTATTCTTGTCACAACAATTCCATTGTTTGCCATTGACTGGGGTGCCCTCCGGGTAATGAATTGTGGTACTTTTCCACTAGTTGTCTTTGAAGGTCAGCATTGTCTGGGACATAGCATCTGTCATTAACAAATAGTAAACCATTTTCTACCTTCCAATCTTCGAGGGATGATTTTATCAGTGGGGTTCCTTTCTCCTTGAGTGCTTTAACTGTGTCCTGTACCAGCCCTTCTTTCATAATTAGTGTTTAAAAGTCTGGTGCATAGGACTGAAAAAAGACTGTGAACCCAACTGAACCAGACTGATGGCAACCAGACTTTCGGTTGCAGTTGCCCAAGGTTGGTTATTACCCTGTTGCTGGTCTATTGCAATCAAATTTATTAATAGACTGCTAAAAGACTGACTGCAACAGACCTCAACCAGTCTTTGATGTGTTGCTAAGGCTTTGTCAATTGATCCATCATTACTGATTGATGACGACCACAAACCATCTCACCACTACCACCACCATCCCTCACCACCACCACTACATCCCTCTATCCATAGACGACCACCTTGATCACCCGTAAATGGCCAACTCAACCACCCAAAGCCCCTTCAACAACACCAAACAGCAACACATGTGGCTGCAGATGTGGCATGTCACACACGTTTTATGCATTCGACAACCAATGCCAGTGTTGGAGAAGGCTCTCATTCTAGGTAATGATGTTTTTTCATTTTTCCCTTGCTACTAATGTTGTTTGCTTATTTTGTAGGTTTAAACTTAACTCTGTGAATACAATGACCCCACAACCCCAGCCTCATGAGCCACTGCTCGTGGGGTGGATCTTCAACAACAGACAACAGGGCTGACTGGCGAATAGAGATGACGACCACCTAGCACTGATGCCCAGCCTCGCGAGCCACTGCTCATGGGGTGGATTGTTGGTGCTATCTTCAACAACAGCAGAGCCAATGACGACAACATCACCACTGCTGCAAATGCCAATGCAACCACCACCACAACAATGCAACCACCACCACCAGCTACACCAAGAATGACAACCACTGCAGGCACAACTACTGCAGTGATGTGGCACCCAATTATAATGACAACAGGCCTTGGCAGGCAAATGATGGACTGGAGCACACAAATTTGGGCATCGAGAAGTGTCGGTTACATTGCCTAGGGCCAGGGGACTCTTCAAACATTACAGGTGAGTACTTTCATTGTTCTTCTGCTTCATTCCTTTGCTACTGACAATCTTTTCTATTTTGTAGGTTTTTCTTTTCTGCTTCAACAACAGCACACAACAACAGCATCAGGCCCAACCGTGACAATGGACGACACACCTCCCGGCTCCAGCCCCACGAGCAGCTGCCTGTGGGGTGGAACGACGATGCCAACACCCACAACTATGCCAATGCCAACAACCCCAACACTAATGATGACGCCAATGTCAACGCCAATCCCATGGCCCACAATGACGGACAATGCAACACAAGCAATGTCAGCCTTTCCCTTGCAGAATGTGCAAGGGTGTCGTGTTTATTTTAGTTTTATTTATTTATTTCATTATCTATGTGCTCACTCACAGGCCGCTTGCTTGTGAGGGGCCCTTAGTATCTTAGAATATATGTATATACATGGTCTAGACCGGTTGTAAATCGGTCTGGACCAACCCAGCTCTGGACCAGTTGCAACTGGTCCAGCACCTGGTAAGCAACCAAGATGAACCAGTCTATGCTGGTTTGGTTCTTGGTTGCATAGATATATTGAATATGAGCAACTGGTCCAGTCTATGGTTGCCCCCTCTGGGGTCAAAAAAACCAGACCGGACCGGACTTTCAAACACTATTCATAATCCATTAAGCAAATAGGTCATGTATCAATGCATCAATGAACTTGACAAACAGTTTGTCTGGTAAGAGGGTGGTATCGTCGTTGTCAGTGTTGTTTTCAGGGACATGATCTTCTCTTTGGGACAGTGCATCGCTTTGTACCATTTGTGATCCTGGCACATGAACCAATTGTAAGTCGAACTCAGACAGGAATAAGCTCCACTGAGCCTGTCTTCTGTTGAGCTTCTGCATGGTTCTGAAGTAGGTAAGGTTCTTGTGATTGGATAGAATTGTCATCAGGTGTTCCAAGCCTAATAGGTAGTGCCTCCATGTCTCCAGCAATCTTATGATTGCCAAAAGTTCTCTGTCATAGATTTTGTAATTTCTTTCTGTAGGGGTGAATGAATTCAAGATATAACTGCAGGGGTGCTAGTCTCCATTGATGTATGTTTCTTTGCCTGAGAACTGCCCCTGTAGCCCATTTTTATGCATCCAACTCAATCACGAAAGGTTTGGTAGAGTCTGGCATGAGCAGTACTGGGGTTTCAGCGAACTTCCTTTTGAGGGCATCAAACACCAGCTGGCATTCGGGGGTCCATTCAAATTGTGTTGTTTTCTTTGTTAGCTCATTGAGTGGTTTCACCAGATCAGCAAAATGTCCAATGAATTTCCTGTAGAAGTTTCCAAAACCTAAAAATGATTGTACCACTTTTACATTTGTTGGTTCTGGCCAGTCTTTTATTCCTTCCAGTTTCATTGGGTCCATTGAGATCTTGTTTGGTTCAATGATCATTCCTAAAAACTCTACTTTCTGTACTCCAAATTTGCACTTTTCTGCCTTGAGATAGAGGTCAGGTTCTTGGAGTTGTTGTAAAACCCATTCTGTCCTGATTTGATGTTCCCTCCTTCCTTTGGAAAAGATAAGGATGTCGTCCATGTAAATTATCACCCATCCTTCATTTAACATATCTTTGAATATGTCATTCATCATTGCCTGAAATGTAGGGGGTGAGTTGCACAATCCAAAGAACATTACCATTGGTTCGAACAGCCCTCTGTTGGTTTTGAAGGCCGCTTTCCATTTATCCCCATCTTTTATCCAAACATTGTGGTACCCCCAGCAGACATCCATTTTCGTGAACCATTGCACTCCTTGTAACTTATCCATCAGATCCCTGACCAGGGGGAGGGGATAGGCATTCTTGATGGTTCCTTCATTTAGATATCAATAGTATTGGCAGAGTTGAAGTGCTTCAGAGTCCTTTTTCACCATGAAGAAGAAAGGGGATGCCATTGGGGATTTTAAAGGTCGGATGTACCATTTCTGTAGGTTGTCATCTATGAATTCATCTAGTTTCTGCTGTTCAGTAAGCAAGAGAGGGTAAACCTTACAATCCTTTGGGACAAAGTCTGGTTTGAGATCGATGGTGTGGTCCCAAGGTCGTGATTCAGGGAATCTTTCTGATGCTGTTTGTTCAAATACCCTCTTCCATTGATGAAACTTGGGGGTAAGAGCTGTTTGAGGGGTTTGTCCTTTTCTTGTTTCGTGCTGTGTGCCAAGTGTTGGAATACTGATGTTTTTGCCTTGATCCACAGATCTTCCTTTTCTGTAGTTGCGGATTGCCCTTCCTCAGTAAATTCTCTGGTGATCGGGTTCCCTATATCATATACTTGAGGTCCTTCAATAATGCGGAATATGCTAGCGGGCTCCTCTTCATCTGGAATTTCTTTGATGGTTGCTCTGGGTGTCATTTTCTTTCCAAATAATCCATGGTTCTTCCTGGTTTTCTCTACTATTCTCTGTATTTGAGCAAGGTGGTGGTCTTCTCAGAATTTGAAGGTTCCTTTCTTCCAGTCGATGACAGGGTTTACCTTTCGTAGCCAGGGTAGTCCTAAGATGACTGATTCATTCCCTAACCCAGTGATCAGGAATATCATTTTGTTGCTTCTTCCATTAATCTCCATTTCTTGTTTGGCATAGTGAGTGATGGTCCCTTTCTTGTTCGGGGTTCCATCCATGTTTTGTATGGAGATTGGTTTTGCCAGCATGAGGAGTTCTATCTTGTATCTGTTGGGGAATCTGTGGTCCATGAAAATCCCTCCTGCTCCACTGTCAAGAAGGGCTTTTGTATCAATGTCTTTTTCTCCATTTGCTCCCACTTTGATAGGCAAATGCATTGATTGATTCTCTAAAGTGGCTAGTAATACAGAGCAGACAGGAAGTTCAGTGGTACCTGGCATTGTTGCAGGTCACTTCTTTAAAAACCCACTTCCTCCATGAGAGTGAGAGCTTTTCCTTTCTCTTCTTCGTCTAGATCTCCCAAAATAGCTTTAATATTTGCATATGCTTCAGTTCCCTTTCTCCTTGGGGTGAAGTGATTTGTCTGTTCTGGTGGTGGATATTCATGCTTGTTCATTTGGTTGGGTGGCAGGAAATTCCCATGCTTGTGATTGGCAGCCCTGTGTCCAGGGCCATGGCATACAAAGCAGAGTCCCTTCTGCATATGTTCGGTTCTTTCTTGTTGGGATAGTCGGTTTATCTCTAACATAGGGCACTGACGAGTGGCGAGGAGCAGTAGGCTGTGCCCATCATGAAGACGATGAAAGAAGGGCAGATAATCAGATGGAGAAAGTCGAGGAAAACAGGGTGGCAATAAAGGACATCACTTGATGTGGACAGGGTCAAACGGAGGTGGTGTCGATGACACGTGGCATAGGGGACTGAAAACAGAAAGTGGCAGATGAAGGAGAGGCAGCGCTGGTGAAACGAGGCAGAGAGGGCCAAAAACAGAGGTGGCAGGTGGAGGAGAGGTGGTGCCAGCGAAGCAAGATGTTCGCAACGACATTTGAACATCGTTCAACGCCATAATGGTGTCAAACCGGGGTGGGGTGGGTGAAACGAAGCAAAGGGGAGCCGAAACGAGGAAGTGGGGGGTGGAGGAGACTCAGCACCAGCAAAAGAAGCCATCGTTCAGTACCAGAACAGCATCAAACAGAGGTGGCATCAGCAAAATGTAGCACAGGGGGCCGAAAACAGAAGGTAGGTGTGGAGGAGATCCAGCGCTGGCAAAATGAAGCGTTTGACACCTTACAGTGTTAAACGAGATAGGGGCGGCCAAAACGAGAGCCTGCAACCTCGAACGAACAAGGTGTGGGGGGTTCCAAAGCCAGGGGGTGAGGTTAGAAGAGAGGCGCCGGCGAAACGAGGCAGAGAGGGCCAAAAACAGAAGTGGCAGGTGGAGGAGAGACGGTGCCAGCAAAACAAGATGTTCACAATGACATTTGAATGTTGTTCGACACCATAACGGCGTCAAACCAGGGTGGGGTGGGTGAAACAAAGCAAAGGGGAACCGAAATGAGGAAGTGGGGGGTGGAGGAGACTCAACACCAGTGAAAGAAGCTATCGTTCAATGCCAGAACGGCATAAAACAGAGTTGACATCAGCAAAATGTGGCACAGAGGGCCAAAAACAGAAGGTGAGTGTGGAGGTGAGCCAGCGCCGGGGAAATGAAGTGTTCGCCACATCGTTCAACACCTTATGGTGTCAAACGAGATGGGGGCAGCCAAAACGAGAGCTTGCAACCTCGAACGAACAAGGTGTGGGGGGTTCCAAAGCCAGGGGGTGAGGTTAGAAGAGAGGTGGTTCAAAAACGAGTCATAGCAGCCGAAATAAAGCAGTAGGGAGGACACTGGAGGTGACGTGGTGCCAGCAGACATTTCGGTGTTACAGCTCTATGTTTGCAGCATGTCAGTGGTACGTAGTTGAGCTGTTGGGGAATACACTCACCAGATCCCCTGCATGCTACCGATGACCTTCCGGTGTTGCAGGTGGACATATTTGGGCCACTTGACGAAACAGGTCATGTCTCGCATAGGCTGGATGTCCTGACCTATTGTCATCATCGTTGCATTAGCTTTACAAGAAAATAACTAGATCAATAACTAAACTACATACCGATACTGAAAGTCTTGGCAACCTGGAGAAAGTTGAGAAAAACAGGGTGGCATTGGCAGAAGTTTCAGCGAGAGGGCTCAGCTCTATTGTTGCAGCACGTCAGTGGTACATACATTTAGCTATGGAAAATACACTCACCACATCTCCTGAACCTCCCTTGTCTTTCGAGGCCCTCTCACATCCCTTTTGGAGGGGAGGAGAGGTCCAGCAATCCATCGTTGTTGTTATCAGCAAGTCTAGATAAGGGAGATCAGTGATGATGATGCAAAAAGGACTATTGATACTATAGAAACACACCAATGACAAGATAATGGTGGAATAGGGAAACGAGAGACTGTAAAAGAGCGTGGATAACAAAACGAACATCAGAAAAACGCAGGGGAAGTGCATAGAGGTGATGGAAAAGCGTGGTGATAGCATCCTATTTTTGACTGGCTTAGCCGGCTCAGAGCCACTTAGAGCCGCCCAGTTTGAGAGCCGAGCCAGGTTAGCCAGGGGCTGATTAGTGCTGTGCTTGGCCCGGCCTCAGGCCGCGAGCCGGGCCAAGCCGGGCCCAAATAGGCCAGG
>QLOK01015016.1:1366-18213 GCA_003313805.1 Tricholoma flavovirens
TTCTAAATATAGGACACGTGAGAATTATCCGTCTCACGGTCGCATTCATTGATAATTTTAATGTTTTTTGGTGTAATAATATTGCGAAAAAATAAGAAAAATTATGATAGGTAACTGTGCATGTTTCCTAACACTGGGGCTTTGTGGAATGTGACCCTTGCTCCAAATAAGGGAGTGGGTCATGAGAGGTGACTCCATGTCACATTTGAAGTGAGGGCATGGTGAAATGAGAGCACCAGCAATGAGACATGACCCTGTCTCATATTTGGAGCAAGGAGGCAGTGGAGGGAGGGTGTTGGTGGTGAGATGTGACCCCATCTCACATTGAGCAAGGGGGAGAGTGTTGGCAGTGAGATGCATTCAGCTGGCAATTTGGTGAATCCCTGGCTTGTTTGACAACTTGTCAATTAAGACCAACCTTGTTGCAAGACTACAGTAACATAGGAACTCCTAGAAGAGTGCATGCTGCACTTTACACATCTTTTCAATGTCACATCCTAGCCTTATTTGTGTGTTCTTTACAGTGCTTTGCATAATAAACCAGAGTGATCACCACAAAATTTCTTGTTTGTTTGGCTTTGCATCTACCCCAAATGGAAGTCATGGTGTCACTCAAACTCCCAACCAGTCGCAGGCGTGGTAAAATAAATTCCAGGACAAATTTTATTTTTAGTATGTTTACATAATACACCGATGTTAATCCGAAAGTTGGTGAAGTTTTACTGTGCCATAGCGACTGGCAACACTTGTAAAATAGCACGTGCTCACTCCCTACATGTGACGGTCTCACACTATCTTATTGATTAATCTATAGACATGTCAACGACTGATCCAATGCTGATTGACTATATTTCGCCCAACAGAATGGATCTTGAGACCCGACTGAGGAATGTCTGCTCCTCCCTACATGAAAATCATCTGACTGTTTCAAGTTTGATCCATGGCTTACTGGACATGCATCCTCATCTCAGTCAGAGTGAAGCTCATACTAGACACATCTTAGCTTGAGAAAACCTCCTGTTCAGTGCAGCTGATATCTGTGCAGAAGTCTACAGGTATGACTCAGGGCATATATTTTCCTGAGCACTGGAGGCTGTACAAACAAAGCTTTGTAAAGAGGTTGTAACTCTCACCAAAGAAAATAGTGGCTTGCATTTTAGGGCTTCCACTGCATCCAGCAATTATCTCGAAGGCTCCTTTATGCAGGTTATGACTGACAAAATTCAGAGTAAAGCACCTCATTTATGGCTCCTAATCTCGGGTCTGCTTGATGCAAATCCATTATGGTGCCATGTGTCTGCACCAGCTGCTCAGATGGGAGTGCCAGATACATCTGATAGTGAGGGGGACTTGGGGGAGATTGGGGGGATTGGTATTGATGTTGATTCCGAGGCAGATGAGGATGAGAGTGTTCCCAAATCTGCAAGGAAAGCAAAGAAAAGACGTGTCCATGCCATTGCATGAAACCCAGCACTGGTATATTGTAAGCATCATGATATCCATTATCGTAACTGATACATTTAATCCACTATATTAAATCAGAAGTCTGCCATCTGCATCAGCATTTTTTTACAGAGCACAAACGAGAGGTGCAATTACATTCAGAGTGTTCTCGGCATATTCTTTCACTTGACATCAGTTCCTGAAAAGGTTATTGAGACACTTGCCCATGCTGGTCTATCAATCAGCCTCACATTGATTCATCGCGCTCTTACCTCATTGTCAAAAGAAGCTGCAAAAAACATCTGACAAGCAGTGCGCCACTTGACAACTTCATTTGCTTATGACAACTTCGATATCAACTTCAACTCCCCTGAGCTGACTGTCGAAAATCTGTCTAAATTCATCAATGCAACATTGGCTACTGCAATACCTTTATTTGGCATTGAGAATCCTGAAAGTCCAGTTGCATGGACCAAAAAAAAAACTGGCAACCAAACTGGACCCAACTGTGGTCCAGTCCGTCTCACAGCTTCTGCAGCACCAGTTGTAGACCAGTCCAGTTGCCAGTTACATAATCTTTCAAATAATAATGAACCAGGTAAAGACCGGTTGCAACCGGTCTTTTATTGTACAGATCAGTACATAATATAATAATGTAATCCACCCCACTACCCTATAAAAGTACCAAATAAATATATTTATATACTAATTACATATGTTGTAGATAAAAAACTGGGGCGCGCCCAAATGAATAGAGGGAAAGGTAAGCTGTTTAAATAGCACTGACCATTTGCACCTGTTTGCATGGTCACATGTACTCTCATTTATGCATTTTTGATGCATTTACATCTTTCATTTATATGTTTACATTTATTTGTACTGTATTGCCACCAGCCACAATGCCTCACAACTTGGTTTCTCTCCCCACAGGCCACAACAACGACGGCCTTGTCCACAACTGGGGCACAAACAACATCTGTCGTTGCTTGTGC
Organism: Tricholoma flavovirens; assembly: GCA_003313805.1. Taxonomy (NCBI): domain Eukaryota; kingdom Fungi; phylum Basidiomycota; class Agaricomycetes; order Agaricales; family Tricholomataceae; genus Tricholoma; species Tricholoma flavovirens. Next base: position 3,802 of record QLOK01015016.1, read on the forward strand.
CCCATGTAAGTATCTTTTACTCTTTGCCTTTCAGTTGTGAACTTGTAACTAATTATTATCTTGTTTGTTTCTTAGATATTACAACACATTATAACACTGATGACACAGCACCCACTTCCAGCCTCACGAGCCACTGCTTGTGGGGTGGACTGTGGGTGCAGGAGATGAGGACAATGAAGATGAGGACAACAAGGGACAATGAGGACAACAAACAACAAACAACAAGCAGAGGACGATGACGATGATGAACAACGAGTAGGGGGCAACAACAACAACAAGGAATGACAAGCAGGGGACAACAACAATGACAAACGAGTAGGGACAACAACAACAACGAACGACAAGCAGGGGACAACAAGGATGGCAAACAACAATGATGGTGAACAACAACGATGGTGAACAACAACGACAGTGAACAACAATGATGGTGAACAACAACAACAGTGAACAACAACAACAGTGAACAACAAGCAGGGGATGACAACAATGGCAAATGACAATGATGATAAACAGGGACCATGAGACAGCAACAATGCAACACCCACCCCTCCCTCGCTCGAAATGTGAGATGAAGGGGTGGTTTTCTATTGATGTGTCTTCCCCAGCACTGCTGTCCAGCCTCGTGAGCCCCTGCTTGCAGGTGGACTTGTTTTCTTTTTTCTTAATTTCATTTTGTATTATTCTTTTCTCTGTATGTATCTTAGTTACACAAATGGTTGGTGCCTCCACTGCTGCAAGCCTCTGCTCGCAGGGTGTGAGTTTTGGAATATCTATTTAGTGTTTAATGTAGCATACCATTGTATTACTTACATACATGGTCCTGATTGGTCCTAAACCGGTCTGGACCAATTTAGTACTGGACCAGTTGTGACCAGTCCAGCAACTGTTAGGCAACCATGATGGACCAGTTTATATCGGTCCAGTCTATGGTTGCATATAATATTCAAAACATATGAACCGGTCCAGTCCATGGTTGCCCCCTGAGGTGGGCAAAAAAACGGACTGGACCGGACTTTCAAACACTAATGATCTCTGAGACTTCCACTTATGTAGCACAACAAATAAAAAGCATTCTAGCTCCTCCACATTTTTATCTCCCAAGATGTTAAGAGCAGTGATAATTATGATGATTCCATTGTTGTTGAAGAGAAGCAGAATCCAGAAGGTGAGAGTCTTGCCAGAGCTGGTAGGAGAGATCATAATACAATCCTTCTGTTCAAGTTGCGCAAGGCATCCCAAGCCTGGAACATACATGGCAAGATACCAAAAGTCCTCTGTACCTCCATACGAAGATCATTGATACTAGGGACCACATACTGTAGGCTGGACATAAATATATACCTGTGATGTCAGAGTGTCTATGTCTGGTAATCATGATACTTACTAAGGTGTTGGCCCGACCATGTGTAGGGAGTGAGCATGTGCTATTTTACAAGTGTTGCCAGTCGCTATGGCATGGTAAAACTTCACCAACTTTCGGATTAACATTGGTGTATTATGTAAACATACAAAAAATAAAATTTTTGTACTGGGATTTATTTTACCATGCCCGCGACTGGTTGGGAGTCTGGGTGTCACTTTGCTAGGATCTTTGCACCACATGACACATACCATAGTTCAATGTAAAGAAGCATGGGTCAAGGCAATTCAGTAAATGCAGCATGATATATCATTATAACTTATTTGAACAGCAGAACTATAACAAGCCTGAATACAGTTTTTTGAACAATTCTCATCCTTTGAAACTTGTCACTCTGTGTGTTGCAAGGGTTGCAAAATGGTGGAGGGAGAGTAGATTCAAGATATAACAATAAGAAAGAGAAGTTTGGCAGGAAAGGCCATGAAAGGATTATGTGAAATTTAATGAATGCAGGTACAGGTGGACAAGTCGAGATAGGGTGAGGCATGGCCATTGGTGAGAAACCATGAGATTGTCATAATTCAGAACCATTGAGTAATACAGCACATCACAGAGAAAGTCACCACATTGACAAGCCAAAGAGGAGGCAGAGGGGAGAACAGTAACCTGTGGCAGACAAACAATACCCAGAGCTTGCTTCTACCAGAGAATAGGTGCAAATCTGAGTACAGCAGCAGGATTGTTTTGCTGCTGCCTAGTAGGTTGGTTCTTTTTCAACAAAAGATGTCTGAGTAACAAAATATAGAATGCATGTACTTAAGCAACCAACAGATCTGGATGCATCAACCAATCTCCAAGGGTCTGTTCACATGACAAGGTGGCCTATAATAAGTACTGAAATCAATGAGGCCACCGATTCTTTACAAGTTCTTGATAATATCCCCATGCCAGCCTATAGATGTTGTTGCCGCAGTCAGGACAAACATTTTCCAGTCCAGTTTTAAAGTCACAGCGGGGCCAATGGACTGAGAAGTATGTGCCATCTTGGAGTCAGAATAAATCTAAAGCAACACCAGTGGAAGTAGAGTGGACTGACTGAGATGATGGAGTTTGAAGGACGTGACACCATTTGGGGTAGACACAAATCCAAACAAACAAGAAATTTTGCGGTGTATCATTCCGGTTTACATGATGTACAGTCGACACCCTCTTAACCCATACCCCTGATAACCCATACTCTCCCCTACCCATAGGATTTTTGATCCACCAAGTTGGTAGGCAGGGATTTCAAACCCATAACCCATAACTCTCTGATACCCAATAACCCATGCCTTTTTCAATGCAAAACCCATACTTTCATTACTATATATAGGTAATATATTATGTAAATAGTGCTCTTTAGTAACTTTTTTGGTACTTTTTATACTTACCAAACATAGCTGTGTTTGTCATGCTTTTTGTTGCTTTTTGTCTGACTTCTGACATGATGCATGATGTATGACCACTTGCCAGTGGGCCGTTCAAATTTCTGTGCTGCATGACTTGAAAAGTGGCTGAAATCTTGCAGGATCAAGCCAAAGCTAAAAAAGGGGTTAAAATGCCCATCGAGGATCATTATCTGACCCTGGCAACATGTGTAATTGTTTGAGAGAGGATATTATTTTGAATTCAGCTGCAACAGCTCAATGTACTTTAATGATGCGGGACCGAATCTTTTCAGAATTTTAATAATATTTTGGGACCTATTTTAGCACCATCCTTGAACCCCATACTCCCCCATAACCCATAGCCTGAAGTGTCCACGGAAGGGGTATGGGTTAAGAGGGTGTCAACTGTATTATGCAATGTCCATCACTGCCCTGCTTGCTCGACGATGACATGTTCGAACCATCAGAATTTCTGGTGAACATGTGAAGTTTTGGGCTGGAAAATCGATCAGAAAAGCGAATCAGGGTCTGACTGGCCCAGGCGGTAGTTCAAGAAACTGTCAATCCAATATACTTAACGTCCAAGGACCCAGGACAAATTTAGCAAGCAGTCATGAGCTGATTGAAAAGGATGTGAGACGCAGACACAGGCACGATTTTCAAGATCGACTGATACATTTTCAAAACGCAGGTCGCCAAACTGTCGGGCTAGTACTGTTGCCACTTGGCTAAAGTTCTGTCAAATAGAAAACAATGTACGGTCAGCTGAGTGAACACATTGTCATGACATTCTTGAGAACTAACATGGACTCACCTGGACAGGACTACAACAAAACGTATATAGCCGCCGACCTCAACCCAAATCTCACCGCTGTTGCTTGCCTGCTCAGCTAGCAACGTCATACAACCCTAAAACTCCTGTCCCTCAGCTATTCACACTCACAAAACCACAAAGACTTGTGACGTGCCATGAAGGACCACTCGCGTACGACAGGGCGCCCATTGGCGTTGTCTCAGGATACCCAAGGCGGCGATTCGGTGCAGCCTCCCGACTACACAGTGACTAGCACCGATGAAGGCGGACTTGTCCTAACAAACATCGAAGTCGCCGTTGTATTCTGGGGCAGCTACTGGAGTAACACATCTTCCCCACCGTCCCCAGACAGTGATACATACTACAAAGCGTTTGTCGGAGTAGTGACTGGCCCTTACATGACAAGGCTGCGCCAGTACCACGGAGTCGAGCCAGGCACAATGCTCGGCAAGTTCATAAACGACACGGCACCCGACCCCGTGGACAAATACACTGACTCCGACGTCTCCGACATGCTCGTCAAGTTGTTTCAAAACAATCCAAACGTGCCCGCGCCTGTAACTAGACATTCACGGTTCTACGCCGTCATCACTCCACCGGGGATCAACAATGCAATCACTAAATTCGTAGGCCAGCATCAATCTTTTACTTACAAAGGTATCACTTCCTTCTATGCGTGGGTGGACAATGAAGGGATGCTGGAAGGATCACCTGGGGTCGTCAAGGTCTTCTCGCATGAGTTGGTCGAAACGGCCACTAACCCAAATCTCTCGGGCGGTATCCTTGTGCAGGGCAAGCAGTCGGATGGCACGGTAGTGAAGGATGATGAGATAGGTGATACGTGCAACAGCAAAGTTGCCATCGTGCAGATGAACGGCGTCAAGTGCAATGTCCAATGCTACTGGAGCGCCGCGGACAATGCGTGCGTCTTACCCCTCGGTACTTTGTCGTTTTTGGTCAACAAGAATTCGTTTGGACAGGACGAGGTGAAGGAGGCAATCAAGACGTCGGATGGGGTGTTTGGTGGTGCATTTTGGGTTGCCCTAGATGACTTCAGTATCAACACGTTCAACTCGTTTGGCGTGCAGGTGCCTGTCCCTACCGGCCCATTCACCAATGTCAAGGGGGTCTCCATTCAGCTTTCAGCCGCGACGGCAACGAGCCCGAACCCCGTGTACGAAGACCCGCACAACCCGACACTGATACAGCGCATTCGTTTCTCGTACGACGTCGTCTTCGCTACCCCACTTACCACACCGTTCCCCGCAAGCGGCACGGCACAGTATCCACTCACCGCAATCTTCTCTACCAACGGCGAAACCGTTCTCGGGCCTGGCTCCACCGACACCATCAACTTTGAACTAGTCGCCGGTTCTGACCCATACTTTTCAAATATCGATCCCATCGAGCGCAGCGCTGTATTCTGGCTGAGCCGCGACCTGCGTGTATTCTCACTGACGCGGGGCCAATCCGCGCTGCCCGGGGATGCTGCTGCACCAACGTTTGATAACGTAATGTCGCCGTACGACTACGTACAGGCTTTGCTGGGCTACCTTAACAAGACAACTACATTCACGGCACCGGGCCCTCCTGGATCCCCTGATCCGCTGGACTCCCTGCCCCAACAAGCAGGTGCAGAGACAGGCGAGTCGAGTGTGACACCCTTTGACCCCACGGGCCAACCCAACTTCAACTTTGCGATCGCGCGTGTGCGACTCATGAGTGTCGCCCAGGGCGCTGCGAGTGCAGCAACCAACGTGCGTGTGTTTTTCCGGCTTTGGGTCGCAGCGTCCTTCGACACCAATTTTGATCCCACCACGACATATCTCAGCACGCCTGCATTTCCGGCCCTGCCCACTGCCCCCCTCGCCTCCTCCGCCAATCTACCCCCGGACCCACACGGTGCATCTATCAGGACGACGCCGTATTTCGCAACCACGAACGGAAGTGGGGACTATGATCCCACCGTGACGAACAACAACATCCGCACTCTGCAGATTCCCGTCGTCGCAGGCCAGGACACAGTCTGGGGATACTACGGGGCGTTTCTCGACGTGTATAACACCAAACACCAGACGTCCTTCCCAGGAACACACCACTGTCTCATTGCGCAAATCGCATACGACGGGTCCCCAATCCCGTTCGACACTAACATCGCCACGACCCCAGGGAACAGCGACAAACTCGCGCAGCGCAACCTGCAGGTCACATCCTCTGGCAATCCGGGCCCGAAACCGACGCATCGCATTCCGCAGGCGTTTGATACGCGGCCGAGTCCTGGACCGACGTTTGGGACGGGTGGGGTGATACTGAATTTCCCGGATGAGCTGATGGTGGATTGGGGACAGGTACCCAAGGGGACACACGTGCATATCTTCTGGCCGGATGTCCTGGCCTCAGACGTCGTGGCGCTGTCTGCGAGGCTGTATGGACCCGGCCGTATGACAGCCGAGGACGCTAATACTATCGCGTTTGATGCCGTGCCAGGTGGGGCCACATATATCCCGATTCCTCCTGCCACCACCACCACTACCACTACCACCACCAATCCAATCCAATCTTTTGCTGGACTCCTCACAGTTGACCTACCCCTGGGTGTACGGCGCAGGCAGGAGTTCAACATCCTCGTCCGGCGCCTGACAACGAAATTCGTCACCGACATTTCCGTCCCATCTATTGTTGCTGCTGCTGGGTCCAAATCAGCACAAACCCCCTTGGCGTCCCCGGCGGCAGATGTATCGAAAACGTGGCGCACTGTGACGGGCTCGTTTCAGGTCAAGATACCAGTGACAACAGAAAAGGAGATGTTGCGCCCAGAGATTAATACGCTGGCGATTATGAAAGCAAGGTTGCAGGCTATGGCAAAGGAGTATAGGTGGACGAGGGTCGTCGAGAGGTATGTCGATTATATTTCTGGACGAGTGGATGGGGCGGGGGGCAATGCGGCAGGGGTGCCGCCGTCGTTGAACGGATGGCCTCCAAAGCACCGACACGGTGATGGTGATGATGATGATGATGACCATAGATGTTTGGAAATTGTGATTCGTCCTCGAAAATGTATCATAGTTTGATAAGCTTGACAGACAGCATTGTTATTTTCTTTTTGGACTACTGTTTGGACTACTGTTTTTCCATTTACGTGGATCCTTGTATTGTAATGATGGTTTGCTAACAACTAAGAACCTATTTTTCCACTTCCTTGTGCCTTCACCAGCTCTCCATCTTCAATTCTCCACCTGTGTTTATTCAACCTTCTCTCCAACTCCTTTGGATCACACCCTCGCAAATCGCCAAGAGCTAAGATATCAGAACTTCTTCCCAGCTTTACAGTCGTGATGAGGATGTCTGGCGATGAGTCAATCGGAAGGGCAAGACATGGTTGGAGGAGTTGGGCAAGGAAGGTGAGGGCCGTTGAGACAGACAGGACTGTGATCAAGGCCCAGCAGAATCGTGTGGACACAAACAGTCTTGTTTGAAAACCAGAAAGGTAGGCGGTCTTCGTTGCGCTTGTTGGCCTATCAACGAAGTAGGATCCTGCCGCCAGCTGTACATGGGGGTTCATTAATCGAACAATAATACAACAGCTCAAAGACGAAACGTACTAAGGTTAAATATGTCTGATAGAAGTTGGTCAAAAAACTGATGTAGTATTCCCGCATCTGGTCACTGTCTGGGCAAGTAGGACACATGGATGAGACAGATGCGCAGGAGGAAGCTGGGTGACGTACATGCTTGCGGGCTATCTACTATGCCTTTATCACCGGGCATGGTGCTCTCTTTGAGCCATTGCCCACCTACAACAACAGAAATCGTTTCATTGATCCATTGATTCAGCCTGTCGACCAAAGGGGGGTCGATATACTTGCTGATAGCCAGGTCGAGAGAAAATCCATTCCAGGCACCACCAGCCAGGAAGTTGGTATTGAGGTTGTTTGGATCGTAGTCTTGTTGTTGTTTAGATGACAACGGCTGTATGTTGTCCACCGATCGTAAGATCTTCGTATTCAAGTCCAAGGTGGGATCTACCGAGACGACATCTACCGTCGGCTGGCAATAAATGACCGCCGCTGCGGTTTTATCGTTGTGAGCCAGTCGCTGTGGAGTGAGCCTCCCGTAGATGAGCGAGCCACCACGGGCCACTGAAGTGGTTCTGTTTCTTTCACAATCGAATGCTGTGTTAGTGTAAGCGAATGACTGGTGAATAGGGAAGGGGGGCGGCTCAAAAATGCACCCGCCTTCCTGATTGGCGAATGTGACGTGAACGTTAGGCCCAGAGACCCTTGTTTTTAATACTTGGCCGTAACTGCAAACAGGGTCACTTCGTATCCCATACCATCCGGGGATGGTGACACTTGATGAGGGAGAGGGATGGTCACTTCCATGCAGGGTGTGATTGTGTAGAAAGTCAATTGGTCCAACGGTCCATATTGAGTTTGTGAGGGGTGGTAGGCTAACTGCATCCTATGGATCCGGTCAGACAGGGAAAAGAAACCGGACACAAACAAGACACTGACACCATAGTTTACATGAGCAGCAGCCAATAGAAGGGCCTGGATGTAAGCGCTAGTTGCGAGAGAAATATTACCAGAGATGCCAAGAATGTGGGTATAGTTGATCTGCGAGCTCTGGATAACAAGTACATCCTGAGGGAAAAAGAGCGGAGAAGCCAATGAGCTAAAACTCGTTCTGAAACTAATGGAGAGGATAGTTAGTAATAGGATAGTTGGCCAGGAAAATACAATTCTCACAGCATAACAAGAGAGACCATTAGGGCTACCCAGTGGCCCCGGTATATCGCCTTAAAGGGGACAGCGAGGGATAGTCCATTGTAGTCAAGAGTGAGAGAATCCTTCGCCTCGGCACCGCTCTCTCGCAACAAGTGAAAGTAGGGTTGACAACGCAATGAAGCTGTCCCTATGGCGCCGAAAATGAGGGAGTTCACTGTAGCAATTGCTGTTGGCGAAAAGTGCCAAAAGACAAGAACTTCGGTTTTTTGAAGATTTATAGCGAATAGCCCATGTCTCGATTGACTTAGGCACCACAGCACCGCAAGGACGCTGATTAGACATAGATTCCATAAGATGAACGGACAGACAACTAGAATTCTGGCAGGGAAAGGGGTCCAGTAGCGAGTATGGGTGCTTTCGGAATCATGTTGCGAGTGGTCAGGGGGAGATTGATCACCTGGGACTGCCAGTGGAGGGGTACTGTCAGTTTCCGAGTCCGAGTCAGAGCTATAGTGCTCGCCAGGCGCAATAGGGTGATACTCGGGTTGAGCTGAGGCGTTACTCGTATCCATCGAAGTAGAGGTGGAGAAGTTCTTTGAACGAGAGCCTTGCCAGTAACTACCAGTGTTCATAGCAATTGAATGTGGGTGCTAATTTCCAAAAGTAGTCGGGAAAGATTATCGATAATGTCCGACTTCAAGACTCCACAACAGCATGGCCGTGCTGGCAATAAAAGCCATACTGAGTTTGGGGCTGATGACTCCGACGGAAGTACGATCATAAATACTATTATGGGCCGAATGAGTCATTGGCAGCTAGCTGTTCCCAAGCTGTTCCTTGCACATGCTGCGGTTGGCTGCGGCGCCACCACCCCACATGCGCTTGTAATACGAATGCTACACTTTGGTGGTCGAAGATAGTCCAGTTGAGCACTCCCGGTTGATTCGGAAAGAAAGTATTTCTGGATCTCTTTCTCACTACAAGCATTTCAGGATATAAGTTATAACTGTCATGGTCTAGCAAATGATCTACCGTGACAGTCACCTGGAATTGCCGATGCAAGAAATTGTTTAATTCCATCAAGGATCCTATCGGGCAGCCCAAGCGCGGCTGAAAGGTCGCTAGTAAACAAACTTGAAGTTGAACGTTCAAGAAACTCTAACTTGAACGTACATAAATTGTTGACCGGCGGTGACCTTGTGCCATTGGCAGCTGGTAAGTTACATGACCAGACTCGGACATACAACAGCCTGAGACATGACCAACCTCAGGCTTGTCCGACCGCCACGGTCTACGACCCAGACTCGGACAAGATGATACTAAGTACAAAGCAGTAAGATTCGTTGAAAACTCCGATATGCTTCCCCTCTCTTCGCAATTCAACGTCTCTCCTTCGGTAGAGTACTATTTCATCTTATCTTCTCTCCTCATCACCCAATCTCATCCCAGCATGGACCCATCCTCGGTACCAAGGGAGGTAAGTTCACCCTCCCCCACCTCACAACCGACACCCTCCAAAACATCAAGCTCATTAAATACTTATAGTATACCGCCGACCAGCTCTCCCACGAAGGGAACCATTTCCAAGGCATGTTAAGCTAGAGGTACCTGGAAAGGTTGACGGGAGTCCGGACGCATCTGTCGTCCCCGATTGTCCATATATCCGACGGATTGAGGATTGGAGTGGCTTTGCACAGTCAGCGGCGGTACTAGGGCGCCTTGATCATTGCGCCCCTATGATTTATCGTCTGTGCTTTTCAAACATTGCCAGAGGGTGGTGAGTTTATTCATCTTTCCAGAACTTTTTCGGCATATTGAAATGTCTGAATTGTAGATTTTATTATTATTTACAGCGGGGGCTTTGCTGAAGCTAGTATTTCAAGAACATAGTGTGAGACAATGGTCTTGCGAAGGTTTTTGGAGACCTGGAAGAATCAACCTGTGACGACGATGTGGCGGGTGCTGGAAGAAAGTCCCCGACAAATGATTCACAGCGTCGGTGTTGACGCATTGACACTGCAGCCAGGTAAAGTCTAGTGCCGTGCATCTACAACCATGCCGAGGATCACAACACTAGCAAAAACTTAGTTTTTACCACATATTGCATCACCTCTCCTACCTTCTATGACGAAACTGGTATGTGCCCTTTCATCTTCCTCTCTACTACCCATTAAAATCTTTCCCGTAGGGGTTACGTTCAATGTCTCCATGTACCTCGACCTGTCCACCCACATCCTCCACCTCTAATCGCTTTGACGTAGAGTCATGTCTATCATCATCCACATCAAGCTTTAACGAAAAATGTAAATTTGTACGTCCAGCCTGTCGGCCCAGCCATACATGCACCGACAATCATGAGAGCAGAATTTCGAAAAGTCAGTCAGAAAGTTCAACCTGAAGCACTCCATCCTCACTGGCATGCTCCATGATAAGTACTATCTGTGGGTCGCCTTCCCCTAGTTCGCATGGGGTCATGGAGGCTTTTCTCAACACATTATGCATGTTATACGTCTTTTCAACTTTTCAATAGAGTATTGGTTTGCAAGCTAATATGTTATAATAGCCCGCCGCGGTGCGGATCCATATTTTTCGTCCGAGCCATGAATGACCTCGTCAATGTGGACCCATGCAGTCACAGCTCATGAAGAGACCCGTTCGAAAAGGTCACGAAGGTGTATGGCCGAATGGAGGGTAAATGCCCGATTGTACGACTAGAGGGTAAAAAAAGGTGGCGCTTTGGGTCGGGCGATCGAATTTAGGATTAACCCTGTGAACGTTAAAATGAAGAATCCTAACTGCTTGCTCAATAATGCAAAGTAGGACCGTGCTTTCGGCTTCAAAGTTAGACCACTCTCCGACTCGGAGGCGTAGCCCTATATCTATCTGTATGTACCATATCGCTGAGTCAAACGATGAGAAGAACCGGAATGGGCGTTGTTACCTAGTTAGGGAGGAATAGGAAGGAAGATGGCGGTGACTGCCATCGTTATACTACGATGCGCTGAGACCACGATATCGGCTCTCGACGTGATCCGATCTTGTTATTCGTGTGGCAGTGTTGTTTTCTTCAATTGTTTTATTGTTGCTACATAACTTATATAGATTTACCTATGGGACTCCGTCGGTATCCGTCGTTGTGCTTGGACCTCTCCTCAACCTCTTCCAGACTCGCGATTGCATCCACATTCACTAAATTCAGCCAGGATTCACCACTTTAGCTATGGAACTTACAACATACTATACCGTCGTCGGATTTATATCTGTGATACTGCTCATCGGCGTGATCGTCGACCGGGCCTACCAGCGATTATCCCACAGGTGGACAAACGAACCCCCGTTGTTACCATACCGGATACCGTTTGTTGGACACGCTCTAATGTTTCGCTCGGATTGCTTTGGACTTTTCAGGGCTGCACAGTACGTGACTCTTACATCTACTGGAACCTCCCCTTCCTGAGTGCTCATTTCCGAAAATTCTTGTAGGGAATACTTTCCCGATGGCCAGCCCTACTCGCTCTTGTTTTTCGGTAAAAGAGTCTACGTGCGTCTCTTCATTCTCGAATCTCTCCAACCAAATTGATACATATGAGCAGATGTTCACCCATAACAAAGATGTTTCTATAGTCTTCCGAAAATCAAAAGCACTCCAGTTCTTACCCCTCATCGAAAAACTCTCAGGGCTCGCGTTGGACATCTCAACCGACGGCATGAAACGACTTACAGATGTGGATGATACTGGCGATAGCATATTCCGCGACGCTCATGTCTTCTACCGCGAAGCCCTCAAAGTCGGACCCGAACTCGACGTGCTCACAATCAACTTTCTACGCTACCTGGAAAAGGAATTTAACGAGTTCGAAGCCAAACCAACAAGTGATGTATCCCTCCTGCATTGGTCGAAGACGATGCTCGGGACCGCATCTACCAATGCCATGATGGGCCCTGCCCTCCTACGCGAAAACCCTGATCTACTTCCATACGTCTGGCTCGTCGAATCTGGCTTCGTTTTCTTTATCAATAGGATCCCCAGCATGTTTGCGAGGAAGTACTATCGTGCCAGAAAGCATGTGTTTGCAGCTTTTACGAGGTATTTCGAGGACGAGAAAAACAAGGAAGGGAGCGCACCCATGATGTGGGAACGCGAATCTCAGTTACGAGCTAAAGGCTTGTCGACCAAAGATATTGCTGGTTATTCCTATGCCGCTTATACTGTGAGTCCCTTCCGAATTGTGCATGTGAATACCTGTACTCATTTTTCTCATTCTAGGCGTACGTCATTCCTACCAAAGTCCTGTCCGAACAAGTTTTCCTAATCCATCCCTTTTAGCCTTTTAAACAATGCCAATCCTACCGCCTACTGGTTACTCCGCCGCATCTTCTCACACAAGGATCTACTCTCCAAATTACGCGTAGAAGTAGCCCCCGTATTCTCAGCTGGAAAAAAATCCATCGCCACGCTGGAGCAGGTCCAATACCTTCTCTCCTCCTGCCCGCTCCTTCGTGCCTGCTACGACGAAACTTTACGAGTGCATTCGTCCTCTTCATCTAACCGTGTCGTAGTGGAGGAAACCTCCGTCGGCGGGTACACCCTGAAAGTCGGTCACAACATCATCTGTCCTTCGTACGTTCAACACAATCAACCGGATTACTTTGGAGAATCCCCAGAAACGTTCGATCCTGAGCGATTTATTCGGCCTGTCCTTGCGAAAGGAACGCCGGCTGATTCGAAGATGATTCGTGCGTTTGGAGGGGGCGTGTCGCTTTGCCCTGGGAGGTTCTTCGCTAGCAATGAGATCCTTTCTTATGCAGCGAGTGTGCTTTGGAGGTTTGATATCACATTCGTGAAGTCGGGTTTGGTTTCTATTGTGCCGAGGAAATCCGAGTAAGAGAATACTGGATCGTTGCTATCTAGTATATCTCGTCCGTTTTCACACCTCGCACCCCACGCAGTTTTTTCATTCCCCTTTTACTCATCATTACTACACTTTTCGTTCTAGTAAATTTATTTTACCACAATACCCTAAGTCATCTTTGGTTGAATTTTCTCAGAAAATAAAAGCCCAGCACAGTCAGTCTTGAAAGACCCTGGATTCGTGTATTCCACGGGAATATCGTATTAGAGCATTTCTGCGACGACGGGTCCGTCGACTGCAGTCAGATAGGCTGGGCCTGGGAATTTTCACCCTATTTAGGAAATCTGAAAAAGCTTCCCTTTTCCCAACGACGACGAAATCAAACTGTTGTAACACCAAAGCCTCCCTTCTCTAAGAACACATATACGCCGGGAGAGAGAGAATCGCACATTATGAAGCTTGTAAGGTATGTATTCCGAACTGTACCCCCTTTCTAGAGGGAAAAAAAAAATACGATGGCTACGAGACTCAGATCTCTATCTCGTTTTTCGCTGCTTCATTCGTCCCATTCCACCAACGCTGACGGTGCGTTCTCCTTGCTTAATCCAGATTTTTGATGAAGCTGAACAATGAGACCGTAACGGTCGAGCTCAAAAATGGGTCTATTGTTCATGGAACGATCACAGGTGCGTATTTTTTTCTTCTCTTTTCCCACCAGGCCTGTCTGATTAAAGATAACAACTTCTATCTAGGCGTTGACATGCAAATGAATACACACCTCAAAACTGTAAAAATGACGATGAGAAATCGCGATCCAACTACATTAGACTCTTTATCCATCCGTGGAAATAACATCCGGTATTTCATGCTACCTGACGCCCTACCGTTGGATACCCTTCTTGTTGATGATGCGCCAAAGCCCAAGGGTAGGAAGAAGGAAGATGTTCGGGGCAGAGGGCGCGGAAGGGGCGGGCCTGGTGATCGAGGAAGAGGCAGAGGAGGAGGAGGAGGTAGAGGGCGTGGAAGTAGGGGGCGAGGTTTCTGATTTGAAAAAAGAAAGAAAGAAAGAAAGAAGGAAAAAAAAAAAAGATTAGGTTGTGAACGCTCAACTGATGAATATTGTTGTAACTCTGTTGTGTGTTCACTAATCCATTCTGTTATTGTTTCTGTAACGTCATTTCGAGTCCCTCTCGTCAATCCCCGAGTCACTGCCCCATGAGCTTTGGAAGAT